>JAOTQG010083389.1:0-24609 GCA_025631175.1 Iris virginica
AATTTTATCACTTTTAAATATTTCTTCTTTAATTTTAAATATTTTTTTAATTTAAATAGTGTGAAAAAATACAAAAAATAATTTAAAATTTTAAATATTTTGCTGTGCGGGCTTTCACTAGTTTTCCTATAACAAACAAAAGAGGTATTTCGCCGTAAAGGAGGTATCAGCGTTATCAGGATGGATTTGGTGGTGCTGATTTCGTACATTTACCGAATAGTTATACCAAAGTCAAACACATTCCAAAAGCTTAAATTAAAAGTCAATTTGTCATTACTCTCTTTTAGAGTAATTAATGTGATGTTTGCGGTCTCTTCAATTTTTGTGTTTGTCGCTTTCACCACAAATTTTCTTCGCCGGAGAGGGAAAGCTTAACCACAACGCTAACGCTTCCCGGCGGAGGAGAGAGAGAGTAAGTAAGCGTCCGTCGAGAGGGAGGAGAAAATGGGACATGGAAGTTCGAAATCAAGCAGCTCGGAGTCATCGGACGAGTCAACTGCCGCCGACGGTTCGAAATCGGCGTCTCGTGTCGCCAGGCTCAAGAAGCGTCTCCAGCTTCACCGTCATGTTCGCCTTCACCGTCGTCATCTCCGTGGCGGTTCTACTACTTCTAACCTTTCCAAACTCCTCAGGTCCGAAGACTTTGCCGGCATAGCTTTGATCACTCTCGTTGGTGTACGTTTCTCTCTTCTAATCTCTCTCTCTCTCTCTCTCTCTCTCTCTCTATCTGCGCGATTAGTGCTGTAAGACAAATGCTGAAATGTTTCAGGCAGAGATGAAGTTTAAGGACAAATGGCTGGCGTGTATATCGCTTGGAGAACAGACTTTCCGCACTGACATTTCTGACCAGTAAAATCCCCTTTTTCAACAGTTTTTGATTTGCTTAAACTTTTTCATCTCGCTTTTCTGGCTTTATGCAGTATGCTAAGGAACGTTAATTATACCGGAAGTGGGATCAAGCGGTAAGAATCAAGGTTGAGTTCAGCAAGCAGATATGCTAGTTCTCAGAATCTGAAATTGTTGCAATGCCATGTCACGACTTATGGAAGAAGAATGAAAAGTGAAATGACGTAGAAGCTGGATAATTGTTTTTTTTTAAAATTTGAATATAAAGTCTGATGCAACTGTTTGTGTCCCTTATGCGGTCTGAAGCATAGGAGGATCCTGTCTGTTTCTATAAAGTAGTGAACGAATTGAAGCTTACTTAAACTCCAAGGGGGTATCATAGTGAGGATCATAGTTCAAGATGTGCCACAGAGATTGACATATGAAGGCATATTACTCAGTGAAATGAGTTTTGTTTTTGAATTTTGATTTTTTTGAAGGGCTGAATTTACCCGACATGGTGGTGGTGGATGAGGGGTCAAGTATTCAGTCAGCCTAAATGGAGGCCAACTGGGAGTTTCGAGGATTTCTTAGTGGTAAAAGAGGTCTAAGGAATGGGGACCCAGCACCCCCTTTCCTTTTCTTGATGGTCACGATGGAGACTTTCATCTGCATTTTTAGGATTGCACTAGGAAGGGAGAGTTCATGTATCATCCTAGTGAGACCAGTTGGGAAAAGGTCATCTAAGCATACTGCTGATGATTTATTCTTATTGGTTGCAAGAGATGAAGGATCAGTTAAAGTCATTCAGTAAACACTTGAATTCTTTTCCAGGACTCCTACCCAGTGCTATTAAATGCTCTACTTTATTTGCTAGAGTGGATGGTTTGCACAAGGAGGCAATTTGCGAGTCAGTAGACATGAGAGTTATTCCTCCACTTGATTTTCTCTGGAATGCCCCTAATCTCTAGCAGACCAAAAATCTGAAGATTGTAGAGAACTCAAGAGAAAATTATGGAAAGAATATAGCTGGACAGCAAAACTATCAGCTCTGCTGGCAGGCTTCAGCCTGTCTTTGCTTCACTTAGTAATATCCAAATTCACTGGGAAAGCATGCTCCAAAAAAGATTATAAAATCCGGTGATGATAATGTAACGAATTACCTATAGTCAGCTAATGATATATTTTATAATGAAACTGCAAAACTGCTTGGGGAGATGGATATTTACAAAGCGAGGAAGGTGGCTTTGGGATGAAGAAAATGGTTGAAAGGAATAAGACAACTATGACGAGCCATTCGTCGGATGTAGCTAGTAAAGTAGACACCCAACGGGTGAAATGGTGCGACTCGTACCTGTTGAAAACCAAAATGGATGTGATTGCCCCATAGCATCATACCTGGAGGAAAATTTAAAGCTAAAAAATAGCGGGCACTTGGAGGTTTAGGCATAGGATTATAAATGATGAGTTCTGATGAAGCAACGTAGCTAAGCTTGTGACCAGGGTTGGATTTTATCTAATGCAGTTTCACCATGATTGATTGAATTAAGGAGGCATTTGCTGTAAGGACTCCCCTATGGCCTGCAGGAAGAAGACAATGTGTACTGGAGTTTAACAATGGGAACGAGGTTTGTACTAAGTTCAGTTTAGCAAAGACAAAGGAAGAAGAGCACCCGAATACTTGGTATTTGTGGTTCCCAGGCAATAAACCAAAGCATGCATATTGTAATTGTATTATAGGAACCAAAAAGCAAAAGACAAGTCACTAGAGTGGGGGATTGCGCAAAATTATATGCCCTCTAATGCAATAGTGGTATTGGGGGGGGGGGTTGTGGGGGAATAAGTGATAATTTGTTCTGAGTGCTCAATTAAAATTTGGAAAGCTGTCCTTCACAGAAGCATCTCGAGGACTCCTGTGACTTTACATGAAGTCTAGAAGTGTATGAAGGGGACATCCTTCAGTTTAACATTTGAGAGTGGCTTAACCATTGTTGTTTATCATCTAAGGGGAGCCAGGATAGAAGAGTATTCAATTACGATCAGGCCAATGGGTAACTCATTCTCAAGGAATATATAAAGGAAATGGTATTTAGAGCTGTTATTTGGGAGAGGGTAAATAGGACTTGTGAGAACTGGAAGATCTGTATAAAGTGGGGAGTGATTGAGGAAAGTTTGGGTAGTGTACAGATATGTATTTTGGTTTGAGTATTCTGGGATATACCCCTCGTAGGCTGTACCACTATAGTTTCAACTTTCAATACAATGTGATTTACCCAAAAAATGAAATATAAAAAATCACCAATAGAAGTGGTCAGAGCGTGTAATAACATTGGTGTCTTGAATCAGTTTCATCCCTAGTGTTTCAGATCTTGTGTGGTATTTGGGATCAGTATTTCGTGCATTCTGGATTTAAAGTGAATGTGGGCTTTTCCTCTGATTGCCTACTAGATTTATCTGTTAGTTTAAGAGACGAACTACTTATGATTTTGCTGCCTGGAGAAATTTTAACTTTTAAGTCAAACAAGTGACACTTTTACGCAATTCAACTAGTATGCTGCAGTGTAATACTTGCATATGCAATCTAAACCTTTTGCAAAAGATTTCTTTGAAGTGAAACACTAAAATCACACTGAAGTGGTTTTCGACTTTCAACATGATGCGGAGGTTATTGCAGTGGCATACGCAACTGATTCATGAAACTGAATGTTATCAGTCTCTGCTTATTTCTCGATGGACTCGCTTAATCTCAATTCTTAAATGACGAACCTGTACTGGATTTTACTTTTTGTTGGATCACTAGTACCTTCCTTAGAAACTTGCGAACACTTCATTTTGGCTGCTTGTGCTTTTGTATTTTGTATCCTTTTGAAATTAATGAGATTTCAAGAATCTTCCTTCAGTCATATACACTTGATACATTTTTCGGCTTTGAAAATAAGCATGGAGGAAATGTTTGGTGTTATTTTGCTAAGCTTTTATGCTTCCTAATAGTTTGGGCATCCATATGCATAACATATGTATGCGTTCAATAGCTATCCAAAGCTTAGAAGACCAAGATTCATTTCTTAAACGTTCTTAAGAAACTCAACTGCATTCTCTCCATTTGTTTCTGATTGACTTTTCTAGTTTCTTAGTTACACATACTCATTCTATGTTTTTTTTTTCTTTTTCTTTGCAGCACTGACAAGCCTGTATGGAAGTCTGTAAGTATACCACTAATCTTCATGCAGTTGTTTTCCGGAAGTGTTTTTCCGCCTTTTGAGTCACCTTTGAACTAAGTAATATTCTATGGAACCCAATCTACCTGAAGTTGGCTAGGAGAATCGGATACACTTGTTGGATCTGCCAAAATTTTCAGAAATGCATTAAATAAAGCACAAACCTAACACCAAACCAATGAGGGCCATGTTGACATCGGTAATCTGACAAAAACGAACGTCCATGTTATCCTGGGCCCAACAAACTCAACCCATTCACATGTTTCCGCACCAATTAGTCACACCAGTTATTTTGGGAACACCAGAAAATTACAAAAAGTTATCTCCACATGTGCACCCAGGCATGTGTGTTTGGGACCTTGGGTGAACATGTGTTGATGCATGAAAATAGGGGTTTTAGTGGGTCGGCAGGATCTTTTACCATATTTGCTCAAAGTTTGTTTACTTATATCAAATCAAGATGTGCTTGGAAAAGCTAGCTTGAAGTATCTGTATTCATGCCTTTCTCTATTTAGATATATACAGCTGCTATACTTTCACACGCACACACACAGATATGTATACAGACACATTATATGGCCCCACTTTGTCCTTTGTATTTACAAGTTGCGGTGTTTGACACCACATGTCAATATGTAAACTAGACACTTATGCCAACGTCAGGCCTGGTGAAGTGTCTATAAGATAACAGTTAGAAGTAATAGTTGAAAAATCTTTTTAAGATGCAATAGCTTAATCCTTGGTTTATCTGGTTATCAAAATCAATGACAATTGGACACCTACGGTACCAATATTCTTATGGATTTTCATTTCATTTCCGGTGATTAGATGATATTATGCTTACTATATTGTTTTTGAAAAGGTCACTTATTCATTTCAAACAATTACAAATGAAGGACATACATATAGTGTTGATTCCAAATGAAAATGCCATGATGGGAATGGTCTGAAACACATGCCATATCATGTTCCAACTATCTGAAGTTGGTTCTTAAATCTTGATGCATTTTGAAGAATCCATGTGAGGATTTCATTTAACGGGTGAAAAAGTTGATGTTGTAAACATCATCGCTGTTGGATTCTTTCTTTATATCTGAGCAATTTAGATCTTTAAATGAAATTCATGTAAATTTGATGATATCCCGCAGCTTTTGTAGTTTTCTGGTTAGACTGGCCAAATATGCCAATCATTAATAATTCTATATAATTAGCTTATTGGAGACCGCAGTAGCCAAAGACCTGTCTAAGTTAAGATAAGATGATAAGACAATAATGATTACATATAGAAAAATAAGCAGGAAAGAATTGCATACAGGAGAAGTTAATTCATCCATATAGTCAATATGATAGCCAACTATCAGTATCTGCCAGCTAGAAGCTGAAATCAGTATTAGATTCTAATATAGTCTTCGAGTTGCATTATTTTCACCCTCATTCAACTACATTTCTGCAGTAATATGTTTTGTTTTTGTTTATGATAAATCCAAATTATAGGAGGACTGATTAACTTGATGGAGCTGTAATTACTTAAAACCCATTCTAAACATTCGATTGCCACCTTATATTGCATGTATCTATTAGACTAAATATGATAATTATAAAGTATATTTGGTTAAAAACTTCCTCATTGTTGACGTGAAATTATTTTTTGTCCAAGTTTCTTGTTTAATTAGGATTTCGAGAAATTTGTATTTGTATATGTGAGGATTATTTAGGGCATTTACAGAAATCAGATTTACAATGCTGAGATTGCTTTTCCAATCAAGATCATTTTTACAGTGCTCAAACCTGCATTTTCTACTTCTACTAGGTAGACAAGGTTGATTGAATAAAATGAGTATATAGCTGATCTGTTGTAGTTGGGATAATTTTAAGGCTTTTATGAGCTGATTTATTCTGCTTCTTGCAATTAATTGTTATGGGACCTTGATGTGGTTATGAAACTCATAACGGTGACTGCTTACCTCCTCATTTTAGTGTGTAATAAAGTGATGCACTAGATCTGAGATAGGCAATGTTTGTTGTTGATGTTCACTATACTTTATCTTATTCTTTCTTTCTGCTTTCATTAACAACAGTGCATTATCTTCTACAGGAGAAAAAGCTTCTTTTGGACAGACATGGGGCACATGTTGCAAGGGTATCTGTATTTGAGGTTTGTAGCAAACTAGATTTGTGCTCTACAAAAGGCATGGATTGCAATCAAGAAGGAATTTTGTTTCTTCTTTGTGAAAACAATTAATCATTAATTGCTCTACAAGAGAATAATATATGCAGAGTTCAATTGCCAAATTTTGCTTACTTTGGGCTCTCAGGATCTACAAAGCATGAATATATATGTGATTATGGACATAAACATATTGCTATTATCTGACTACATAAAGGAATTAAAGCAGTAACTTTTATTAGTAATCTGTCACTGTTTCTGATCGAAGTATTTATCTTAAATTGCCAAGTTTTGTGAACTATCTTATCCAATTCTGAGCCGATTACAATTTTCTGCTCAAATTTTCTCTAGAAACTTGAGTTTTAAGTACTTAGTTTTCTTCCTCAAAGTTTACCTTGGATCAGTGTGTTCTTTTGCTCCATTTTTCTACTTAAAGTTTCTTAGGGAGCATAACTTCCTTTGTTAGATATGAAAAGAAGATATTTACAGCTTTGGCTACTCAAGACTTTTGTGAAAGTTGTTGTTTTTTTCCCATCATTTTGCTTTAATTTTTGTTCTATGGCAGGCTTTGGAACATATACCCCTGTAAACTATATCTCTGTGTTGAAACTGCACCTCATGAACTTTTATTGCGATGCAGACCAATAGAGTGTCGAAAAACAACCTTGTTGGGTATTGTGAGATTGATCTATTTGAATTTCTCACTCGGGTGAGTTAAAATGCCACTTGAACAAGCTTTTAGTTTTATCATTTATCTACGGATTCCTGAGTCTTGAACAAGCTTTTAGCTGTATCTTTAAGCTGATGGTTGAATCTGGTGTTAAGCCTTTTGGGTTTCTTACTGGCTTGGAAGCCTTGGATTAAAAATAATAATTTTAACAATTATAAAATTTTAGAGTCTTGAGTCTCTTGACTGACTCACGTGGTTTCTTTTCACGCGTGAACATGTCTCATTTATGTACTTATTATTTAGTCTTCTGGCGCTTTGTTGCAGGATGCGGATTCTGACTTTGAGGTATTTGGCTTGTTAGATCCATCATCATCTGACCTAGTAGTCGGCAACATTTCTCTTTCATGTTCTATTGAGGTGAGCAAGTAGATTATCTTTTTTCCTTTTGATGATCACACAGTATTTATTCTATCACTTAACATGATTTTATTTGCAGGACCCTATTGAAACAGAAAAAGGTTTTGCAAAGCGTATCTTGTCTATAGTGGTATGCTTGAGATCTTCTTCCGTGTTAGTGCTATATGCCATTTCTTTTCTACACTGTCTTCATTCTTTATTGCAATCTGCCACTTCCACATCATTGTTACTCAGGCCCTATATTATATACTTGAGCACTGTACGAGCTCCCCATTTGCTCAGGGATACAAATTCATTGGTAAAAGAATAATATGGCATTTTGTATGCGGTGACTCTTTTAAGAATCCAATTTATAGACTCATCATTAGAAAAAAGAATATTGCATCTTAGAAAGGAGACTACTTTCAGAAGGCATGATTTGTATTTCTGCAAATGGCAGTATGATATTTTTGTTGGTAAGGCTAATTTTAAGCTCAATTCTGGCGTGCACAATTTCTTTTTCCCATTCCTAGGCCCCAAAACTTTTTTTGGTTTATGTTTTATTACCTTCTTTCGTTCCTGTAGGAAAGAGAAACTTTGTCCTTGCTGCTGTACGTTGATTGTGCTTTTGTGATTATGCAGGACTATGATGGTGATGGCAAACTGTCATTCTCTGAGTTTTCTGATTTAATAAATGCCTTTGGCAATCAACTGGCAGCTGACAAGGTTTGAATTATAGATGTTGAGTTTTTGCTTATCTTATGGAGGGTTATCAAATGTTCCCTGAAGTTAGAAAACTTGGATTTTGTAATTGCTATGCGAACATTTTCTTTTTACTTATCTTAACACTTCCAATAGCTTTTTTTAATCAAAGAAAAAAGAGAAGAAAAAACAAAACCCAAAATGAACACTCACAATAGCCTTCATTTAGTTTTCTTAATTTGCATTTGGGTTCCTTCTTCTACTATAATTTTTGGATTCAACAAGGAGTGTCATACTTCTCTCTCATATTCTCAGCCCAAAAACATGTAGCTACGGGGCAATCAAAGACTTCTATATCTAGCACTTTGTTACATCTAAGCATGCCTTTTACATGAGACAATGGTGTGTGGGTCAGAAGCCTTTTCAGTATATGTGCATGCACATTATCAGATAATACTTCCTCAGTCCCACTTCAAGAGGGACACTTTCCTTTTAGGGTTGTCCCATTTGAAGAAGGACCTTTCCTTTTTTGGTCATCACATTTGACAATCTGCCCTTCCTTTTTGCTAAGGATAAACTTGCTCCACATGTTTATAGGCATTTAAGGGAATGTCATGCTTTCAACCCTTTTCTTAGTTTACATGCATAGTCAAAGTGTCCTTGAAGTGGGAGGGAGTATTATCTATAATATAAAAGAAAGCTGATTTTACTGTTATGATGTGACCTATGAACAGTAAAAATCAGTTTTCAATCTAAACCCTTCAAAATACCATTCACCCTATTTTTCAATTCCCATTCCCCTCATTCAATTTCAACCATTGATTCTAAATACCATTCACCGTATTTTTCAATTCCCATTCCCCTCATTCTCAATCCAATTTTTTTATTTTTTAAATCTATAGTATAAAAGTTAATTAAACATAATCAACTTTTGTGCTTGCAAGCTTAAGCTGATTTATGTGACACTATGAACGGTAAAATCAGTTTTCAATCTAAACACTTCAAAAATTTTAATCATTCAATTTCAACCATTGATTCTAAATGCCGTTCCCCCCATTTTTCAATTCCCATTCCCCTCATTTTTCAATTCGAACTTTTTTTATCTATAGTATAAAAGTTAATTAAACATACTCAACTTTTCTACTTACAAGCTGTTATAAATTTAATTTTTGTAAACTTAATTATGACATCTAACTTCTAAGTTAATTTTTCTACACTAGTTTTATTATAATCAACATAATAGGAAAATGAAAGGAGAAGAGCAAACTGTATAACAAGGGAGGGAGCACATATTTTGTTGGGTACAAATATATTATCCATATGGATAGGCATCTTCTATGATTTAAATAGTACCTGAAATCAGCTCCAGTACCCTGTAAGTGAATACGTCGTAGTGTATTTAAGAAATCTGGACTTGTGGCTTTTTATCTTAGCATTTTTTTCTAATCTTATATTAGAAAGAGGAGCTCTTTAAAGCAGCTGATGAAAACGGGGATGGTGTGGTTAGCATGGACGAGTTGGCTACACTTCTTGCTCTTCAACAAGAAAGGTATGAAGTTAAGCAGTTATTTAAATATTGAATATTATATTACTCCCTTTATCCTGTTGCCATAACCTTACTTCCTACATGTCTGTGGAGGTGTATTTTTGTTTATTTTTCTCAAGTGCCCACTCAATTATCTTTTTTGCAGTCACATGTAACATTGCTAGTATATGTTGATAGGAACAATCAGTAAAATGTTTGTCGAAATATTCTCAATAAGATATCCTGAATCTTCATACATATGGTGTCATGTTTATATTCTCGTACTTTTTATGTTATGGAGTTCAAGGCCCAAGCTCGATTTTACATTTAAGTTTTAAGATGCTCTCTCAAATGTTTGATGCAGGGCGACCTAGATATCCACCACTCAAGGGTTGTCCAGCAAGTGTTTATTGAGGTTCCCACTCAATAACGTGATGCAACCATCTGCAACTGATGAATTTCACCATAGGGAAACCAGAATTCACATTAAAGAGAAGCTAATTACAATGCTAATATTATATTTATTTATAATCATGAATATGAATCTTAGTTCCATGAATTTCCCAAAGTACCCCTAACCACTTAAAATAACAAATAGTTTAAGAATGTGTAACTTACATTAATACAAATAAACTAAGTTTATTTGCTCCCCTGCCAGTAAGACACCAATATGTTGGTTTATGGTGTTTGTATGGGACCATAACCAATTGCTTGATTTTCTTCTTACCTTCCCCAAACCAGCCACTCACTGTTTCTGGCAATTACTTCAGTTACTTGATTCTAAAGTTAATTGCGCTCGTGCCAGTAAGAACCCACTCTGTGGGTTTTGGGTGTTTGTATGGGATCACAGCCAATTGCTTGGTTTTCTTCTCATTCTAAACCAGCCTGTCACTGTTTCTGGCAATTAATTCAATTGCTTGATTCTTAATCTATGCTTCTTTCTGTTGTTGCCATTATCTGAGCCCTTGTAGTTATGACTTTGGAACTTTTAGGAAATTTTTCTTGAAGTGGAGAGCTTCTGCTACATTCTTGACAAGATATAATTTACCCGAACCTTTGTCCCAATCAGTTAGGATCAGCTGCATGAAACAATTTCCACCACCTATTATATCATGTAAAATTTGGTCTTCTCCTCCCCCCACCTCTAGCTTTGTTTATGATATGGATATTATGACTCTTCCTAACTCATGTCCAGTGTTGCTAATAAGAGAAGTCAAAAAAATGGGTTTGAGGGGTGGAGCTAATAAGTGTAATATAATCCCCAAATGCTCGACATCACTTACTTTTGGTTGTCTGTCTGCAATTCAATGTTTTTGTATGTGTTCTCACTTTTAGTAGTGTCCTCATTTAGATTTCTTAGGCATTCTCAACCAACTTAACGCCTGCCTTCCTAGAACCGCTTGATCATCTGTAAGGCTGAGTGGTATGTTGAAGACTTGGAGTCAAGCAACTATTGCCTTTTCTTCAACTAAAGTTAGATAGCTAAAGAAGTTAAATGCATTTTTTTCTGGTCAGATCAGGAATACGATATCGTGCGATATTTGATTTTAATATTTGATACGTAAAGTGAAAAAGTAGGAGAGAGATAGAAAGAAAATGGTGGGATCTATGATATGTAAAGTGAAACTTCAAATATCAAATATCAAAGAAATCAGATTCATGATCTAAACTAATCCCTAAATCAGATTCATGATCTAAGCATAAGTAATTGCGAATATATAACTTCTGTAAATCTTGTTTAATGCTCTAATAGTATATATAACAATTCTTACGCATCATTTTATGGCTAATAATATATGGATGATCAACTCTATACATTTCACGTGCGTATATTTTCCATACAGGGCTGCATGCCATTGTGTTTTCACTTTTCACGTTCCTCCATAAGTCTGCATGAACTTGATAATATTTAAACATTGTTTCTAGTACTCGTGGGAATCAGTAGCTACTTGCTACTTCCTGTCCTCTTAAGTCGGATGGCTACAAAACTGACTCCAAAAATCATTTATTTTTATTTTTACATTGCTATCTGTGAATTGAAACGTTCACGTACTGGTTATTCTTCCTTTTAATGTTAAAATCAGCTAGTCAGAGTACAAAAGTATTTAATAGGTCTCTCATGCACTTATCCAATATCAGAAGTAATTATGTTATTTGAGTGTTCATGTTCCATCACAATGAGAGGAACAAAAGCTTTGTACTAGCCTAGAGTTTATCCGCATTGCCCTTGTTTGACCTTGTATGGGCGGATTTAGTTGATACAGGAAGTTTTTCTGATGGTATGCCTCTAGGAATCTGTGGGACTTTCAAGGCGTAGCTAAAGCATCAAAGATCCATGTGCAGCTATATTTACAGTTACAATAGGATGAAGATATCTAGTCTAAAGGTTATCCGTCTCCATTGACTGAAGTTATGCATATGTGAAAGTCCTATTGTTCGTGTTGCCTGATCTCTTTGATTTAGCTGGTAATTGATGCATTTGGTATATGTTTCATGTTCTGACTTCTGAGTACACTTTCTTCTATGTTCTATTTCTTTTTGCAGCAAGCCACTTATCAATAGCTGCCCTGTTTGTGGCGAGACTCTTAAAGTTTCTGATAAGCTGAACACAATGATTCATTTATCGCTGTGTTTTGATGAAGGGACTGGAAACCAGGTTATGACTGGGGGGTTCTTAACAGATAAGCAGGCCTCATATGGGTGAATACTTTTTCACTTTCAAAGATTAATCATTTATATCCATAGAATGATTTTTTTCCACTTCATCTTAAGTTTCTATTGCAAACCTAGTCTCAGGTCACTGTTCTCTCTCTAGGTGGATGTTTAAACTTACTGAATGGGCCCATTTTTCATCCTATGACATAGGCTTGAACTCTGGATCAAGTGCTTCTCATATAGTGGTATGGTCTCTCTCTCTCTCTCTCTCTCTCTCTCTCTCTCTCTCCCCGCCCCCCATCTTTTTTGTTGAGATAGTTTCTACATGCTCAGAGAACCCAGTTTGGTAAATACGATTGTCCCAAGTAGAAAACGCAAAGAGAGAAATTGTCTTCAAATTATCACGATTTTACTTTTCTTCCTGCCTGATTCAGCATTAACTCTTAAACAACACACTCATTGTTTTTTCTTTTTTCTTTTCTTTTCTTTTTATCTAATGTATTTGAAATATCTCACGATGCCCTGGGTCGTGAATCTTAATCTTTGGAAGTGTTTCTGTCTTTTGGTACTCAGCTTGAAACTTGTTCGAGGAAATGTTTGTATTGGGTTATTTGGTCTGCTCTGTTTTCATATCAACAATGGTTAGTAAACAAATCTGAGTTATTGAAGGGAGTAGTTGAAGTAGGGATCTGTTATCTGAAGATTGAACTCAACATCATTTGCCTGAACTAAGAAACATTATTATTGAAATTGTTCCACAAAGGTAAAATGAAGCTGGTTGGTGGCGCTTGTCAAGTGGAGTATGTTGGTTGGCCTGGATGATAATGTTTATGGTTGTCGCCAGCTTCTTAGTTATGTGCTGATATCAGAGATGGGCGTTCTGGCACTTTCGATTAGAGCGTTTTTCTGGTATTGGCTGGCTCTTTCGTAAGCAGAGGCTTGAAAAAAGCCATTCCCATCAGCCGGTCAATGGTAGCTTGAGCGTTCCTGAAACAAGGATCGTCCTCCTCATTATCTGAAGCAAAACTAATGGCGACTGGGAGCTCGCTTCTCTTCTCTGCCATTAAATGTACTAGGTAGACCTAAGGCTAAGAAACCTATTAACTATATAGTCAGGCAATTTAGGTACCTAAAAGATGACCTGAATCTAGAGTTTTGATACTTCCAGTATCGAACAGCATCATATTTGGCTGAAGAAACCTTAGTAAACTGAATTCTTACCTGCGTAGTTTTCTTAAGATATATGATTGTGCAGACCGGGTGAGACAGTAGTTATTGATGCAACTGGAGTGTTGCTGTCTTGGCTTGGTTCAAGACACAGATTGGTCTTTTTGTACATGTTGGCAGATAATATTTAGGGATGTCACCATTTCTTAGTTCTGTCCAGATGTTACCACTGGATGCTCCAATTTTTGAGCAGATAGTAGTTGTTAATACAGTTGAAGTCCTGCAGTAATGTGCTTCAGGTTCAAGACACAGCATGGCATTTTGTATTGACTAGCTTGATGGTAATCAAAGAAGAAAAATGCTAACAACTGCGGGCACTTGTTAAGAATCCAAAAGAGGAAAGTTTGAACTTTGGGAATCACCATAGGTGTAGTGATGACTCACATCAATGCCTGATGCTAACTTCGAATGCGCATACTTTCCTCTAATTTTTTTTGAAACTCGATAGATTCCTCTTTAGATTGGGCACTTATTAGCTTAACCCATCAAATAATTTCGTTAACCATCTCTTTGATTTAGTTGCAAACATTAAAGCTTTTGCTGCTAAAATGGAATTTGCTGGTGCTCTTTTTCTTGCATGCCGCCACCTTCTGCCCCATATAGATTTGAAAATTCTAATATATACATCCTAATTTTGATTGTTTTCTTTCATATTTTATATCTTACTGTTGTGTTTTCTTTTCTTTTTTTCTTTTTTTATAACCCATTTTATCTTATTGCTTATAGAGTGTGTTGGGTGGGGTGCTGCGTAGGGGTATTGTTGTTCAGCTGTTGTGATGTAAGACAACAATTATCTGGAACAAGGACAGAAAGAGAAAGTTTTGTTCGAGTGTTGGCGTTGTTATGTTTGTATCCGTTTAAAGTATTGAAGTGATATTATCTAATTATGTATCGAAACACTGGTCGGAGACTGTATGGTAGACTTTACAGCTTACTTTTGTGGTTCTATTGTACAAATTCCTTGGCTTTCATTTGCATGGCCCCTTTTTAAGGATTTTTGGTATTATCAGGTATCATATGTAATCGTTACAAGGCTTACATGATGTTGCAATAGCTGTTTTTGGCTTCTAGGTTTTTGACCGGAGGAAGAAGAGACTGGTGGAGGAAATAATAGATGGGAAAATTGTTCTATCAATGAGAGCTATTTATCAATCTAGAGTAGGGCTTGGCATTATGGACACAGGTATATATATATATATATTATAACACTAAAATTTTTCGAAACCTTTCTGTCTCTGTCTCTGTCTCTCTCTCTCTCTCACGCGCGCACACACTAGGCAACTCACATGCCATCTGTGCCTCTGTACTCAAAAGTAAATGTTGCAAAATGCATTTGATGCACTTTTGATTTTTCTGATAAAGGGAACCCCCTTTTGGAACCTATCTGTCTCTCTCTCTCTCTCTCTCTCACACACACACACACACACACACTCGCGCACACAGACAACACACATGCATCTGTGCCTCTGTACTCCTCAAAGTAAATTTGCAACATGCATTCGATGCACTTTTGATTTTTCGGATAAAGGACCCCCCCCTCGTGTTTTCATGAATCCGATATTTACTGTGAAGTTTGCTTGCTAATGGGATGCAGGGGCAATGGTGTTTGGAACCTCTCTGTTTCTCTCTCTCTCTCTCTCTCTCTCTCTCTCTCACACACACACACACACATGCATCTGTGCCTCTATATGTTGCAACATGCATTTGATGCACTTTTGGTTTTTGTGATAAAGGGAACTCCCCTTGTCTTTTCATGAATCTGATATTTACTGTGAAGTTTGCTTGCTAATGGGATGCAGGGGCAAAGGAGATATTGCAAAGCATATCGGAAAGGCAGGGCAAGAAAATGAATTCAGTTGAATCTGTCAAGGACATTCCAACATTTCTCGATCTATTTAAGGTATATGATTCTTCTTGACATATCATTGTAAATCTGTTCTCATCTTTCACTTTAATGAAGATATTCCATCCTTGGAGATTGAGTCTGAAGTGTTACAAGAGTTTAATAATGTGTTCTCAACAAACAAAAGTTTAATTATGCTGCTCAGACAGTGTCACCATGTCTTGGACTTTGAGGTTCGTTGTATGATCTTTTCCATTTCTCATAACTGGTTCGCACCCCTTACATATGATACATATTCTTATGATGTTCTTACCATCAGTGCAAGATTCTTTCTCTTAGTTGTTTACTGCCATTTTCCGCTTATTTGAGGGGTTGCCTTTTGTTCTTTGTGATAATATTCGCTGTGGATCGATCATGACAAGCTTTGCTCTGTGTCTAAATGTTGCCTTCATGTGATTAGTGGCATCATGTGTGTGAGTATTAAGTTCAGATCAACAACATTAGATTCTGGGGATGTTGAACAAGTAGATGGAAAAAATAATCGCCAACGGAATATAGAGAGACAGTTTTCATGCCCGCACCCTCAATTATTAAAAAACTAAAACCCCACTTGCACAAGCCCTTCTGCTTCGTCAAAAAGATCAAACAAGACCCACTTTTTTAGTTACACATTTTCATCAGTTTGAGATGATTGGGTTTCATGCTGACCCTATGCATTTCCACGCGCATATAAGAGCCATCCCTTACAATCTCGGTCATCTGCAGTTCCTTAAGGTTCCACCAAGTTGACAATTGGTTCAATAAAGTTCTGTCACAATATATTTTGAACATCTATTGAGCATAAGGAATTATTAGGTACAGAAGACACTCTATTTTCTTCTTGTCTAACTGTGATCATGGTGGTAGGCTTGAATTCAGTCACTATTCAGGTTTATTTTTGTTCACATCGTCTTTTTCTTCTTAAATTTGTTTATTTATCAATTGTTAGTATTCTTCTTCTTATTGTTATTATTCTATTTTATTTCTTATTCCTATTATTTCTTGTAGGATCAAATAAACATGGCTGAAGTAAAGTATCCCCTGGAGCATTTTAAGGTTGGTCAAATTAAGAGTTGATTGACATGAATGATGAATCTGTCATATTTGTACTCTTCTTTAGTTATTTTGTTTAGCTCTTAATAAAGAACTTTCAGTTTCTTATTACCATATCGAATTTTACTTGTATAGCAAAGGCTAATTGGGGAAAAGTGATTTTGAATTATTGATATCATGTAATTCAGCCTTTTACAGTACCTCTTGTTCTTACGAAAAGACTGAAGTCTGATTGAAGCACATGATGTTCCATAATAGAACTGGATTTCTAACATCTGTGTGTGTGTGTGTGTGTGTGGAGGGCACATGATGTTCCATAACGGAACTGGATTTCTAGCATCTGTTTGTGTGTGTGTGTGTGGAGGACAACGGATAAATGGCTGTATAAAAATAAATAGCTATTTTGGCGGTGATATTGTATATTGGTATAGAGGTTGGCCAATAATGACTTGAGTCATTAAATATTTCAAGTATCTCAGTATGTGTTTATTATTGAAGGGGAAGAATGGAAGAGTTGAACAGACTTTTGTTTTAGTAGAGGGAAGTGAACAACAATAACAGGACATGCTAACTATAAAAGGTTATAATTATTTCAGGACGGGGAATTTGAAGTTGGTTAATGAGGCAAGTTCGTTAATTAAGACTGCACGTGCTTGTTCATTTCTAGTGCAGTTGGCCAAAGTTATCTACCCAGCTTATCCTTTTTTAATTCTTCGACCTTTCCTCGTAAAGTTTCCGACAGTTAATTTCCGTAATATCGTAATATCTACACCTATTCTAAACGTTAATGCTTCTAATGCTAAGAGGTAAGCTTTAAGGCAACTGGGTAATGCTTCTTATGCTAAAGTATTGCTTCTCACTAGACTTAAACACCCGACCTCTCCCTCGGAAAAAGTGAGGCGATACCAGCAGTACCAATGGAGCTAGAGCTCCTCAGTGACCAGGGAGATTTCATGTTAGATTACAATTGCATATTATTTAAAGAGAGATTGCTTTTAGCAGTTGATGACAAGATTTTTGGGTAGATAACAAGAGCATAGTTATTAAAAGAGCGCCTGAGGCGCAGCTAGGCAACAAGGCTCACCTGAAGCTCACTCTTGCGGCTCGCCTTGTTGAGTTGTGCCTCTCGAGAATACTTTGTTGCTCACTCAGAAAGGTTGATCTCTAGTGTACATACTATTCAAGGTTGCAAGCAATATCCGGTATCAGTATGTCCTAATTTGAAAAAGGCTCTTAAAGGACCATTACACTATCCAAATATCCTAAAAGTTGTTTCTTTGTGAATTATTTTCAATTGTTTTAAACTATGTTCCTCACTTGCGTGAAGCCTGTGCCTTGTCTTGCATCGAAGTCTCCATAGGTCGTATGCGCTTCAGTGCTCCTCTCACCTTTAATAACTTGAACAAGAGTAAATTTCCCTTAGACAAGGTAGTATTTGGTACCCTCTGAAAGTGTTGTTCTAATTGTTATGTTTCATGTTGTCTGCAAAACTAGTTTTATTTACTGATTAGCACCAAGGAATTCGTTTATTCTCTGACAAGTTGGATTTACAACTTTCAAATAATTCTGTCTTTTTATTGAATAGATACCATGCCTCAGCTCCTTTTCATTTCACAAAAAGTGAAATGCTTTGAAAGTTTAATTTTTCCCAGATGGAACCAAAGTTATTAGATAATTTTCAATGCTCAATTAACTATTGTGATAGGTTAACCAGGCAAATTATAACATCAATAGTTACAGAACCTCGATCTCCAGCGACCTAAACTTGAGAAGTCATATGATGCTTGCTTTGGCTTCCCTTACTATTTGTTTTCAACCTTTCTTGAATATGATTGAACTTATGATCACTCCTCTTCATATCACATTTTCCTTTATGCAGACATTCAATGAGTTTTTCATAAGAGAGTTGAAACCAGGCGCACGACCAATTGCTTGCATGCAACGTGATGATGTTGCTGTATGTGCTGCTGATAGCCGACTAATGGCATTCAAAACTGTTGAAGATAGTCTTAGATTCTGGATTAAGGTAAATTCAACCACTTGTACTTACAAGTCATAAGTGCTCGCTCAAGAATCGCAATGGATTTTGAGCTGCGTGACTTCATTCATGCTTTCATAGTACTTGGGCAATTATGACAGCTCACATTGGACGCGGTGGGACCAGTGTTTGCAGACATACGGTTGAAAAGTAGCTGAGTCAAGATCAAAAAACTATTTATGGAAGAGAAAGTGTTGGTTAAAGGATTTCTGCTCTTACAGTCTCTCTTATTCGTTTTATTTTTATTTTTCTTTTTGTACTCCTTCGTGCCTTCTTGCCTTGGTTTGTCTTTGCTTCCCACATCCATTTAGTCCCTTGTTCCTTTCTGGTGCTTGTGCTAGCAGTTGCCTGATCAATGTACTAATTCATGGCAGTATCATCTCTCCCCTTCCAATGTGCATGTTAGCGATGCTGTAAATGCATATTAGGGACATTCTCATAAGCTCCTTTCTGATGTCCTCTATGCTAATGGACTTGCCGCCGAGTCCTGCGTCTTTTCCCTTGATTTTTCTGCCTTCATTTGACTCTCTCATTTAGCTGCCCATGCTGGAGTTTATCTCCTTGTTGACATAACATAAGCTAGAATTTGTTTGTCATTACATCTCTTAGGTCACTTGGTCTTCTTATCAAAACCATGGTTTTCTTCTCTCTCTCTGCCATATCATCAAAACTAAGGTTTTCTCTCAAAACCATGTAGGGCCTGTCTTCTCGAGCGTTTTAGCTGAAAACCCAAAAGCATGGTCAAAATGCTGCATAAATAATCAGAAAAAATATCAAGTCTCTGTTTTGTCATTGGTGTTTAAAAGGCTCCAAAGTGTAGTTTTTTATAATGCAGTTTTTTCAAGCCACTGCTCAAGACTTTCCCTTATTTTCTCTTTCCTTGGTTCGACCACTCTCTCAGTGCTCTTTTTATCCTACGCATCATATTACCAAACTAAAATAACAAAAAAGTATAACGACTCAGAACAGGATTCAAATCATCTCTTATGAATTTCGCACGCTTGTCAATCCACATTATTGTTTGGGTTGATTTATAGTTTCATTTTATGTTCGTATAGATTTGGCGTGAGAGTCCTCTATTTACTGTTGTGGATGTTTCATGTAGTTCACCCCTGGGGAAGTGGGGGATGGACTCTTGTAGCAGTAACAATAGTGCATTGTAGAATATGTTTGAATGAGGATGTCTCAGATCTTTCGTTTTTTCAAATATATTTTCTGTGTTTTTGTTGACTTGCATGATATCTTATCCTCCCTGATCTTATTGTTAGGGCAAAAAATTTTCTATCAATGGTCTCCTGGGGAGTGAAGTCTCCTGTAATTCTTTCACTGGTGGAACCTTGGTGATATTTCGATTGGCACCACAGGTAAGTTACTGGTCAGAATTCCCTTTGTTGTAAAGCAAGAGAAATCTTCTTTAACATTGATTACCAAATTGCCTGTTTGAAGTTCAACATACGTGAATAATGGCAGGACTATCATCGGTTTCATTTTCCAGTTTCTGGAACTATTGAGCGGTTTGTTGAAATACCCGGATGCTTATATACGGTATGTAGCATTTTTATTTTTAATTCCTTACGTACCCCTGTTATATATATATATATATATATATAGGAAAATGATCAAATACAAACCATAAATATCATACAAACGTGCGAACTGTTGTATCTTAGTAATTTTTTGTTGTATATTCGTTAATTTTGTTGTATCTTAATTTTTTTGTTGTATCTTAATAAGACCCCGTTGTATGTTATTACATTTTTGTTGTATCTTCGCATCTTAGTTAGTTTATTGTATATTTACGAATATGTTGTATCTTAGTATATTTTTGTTGTATCTTAGTTGATTTTCTTAAAAAATTTCATCTGTTGGATCTTTATTTTACAAAATATAGACATTTAACTAACATACAACAAAAATGTACTAAGATACAACTGGTTCGTATGGTTTGTACGAAAAAGTAGTTTGTAGCGGAATAAGCCCCTATATATATATTCCCCTGATTGCTGTGTATATTGTGAAGGTCAATCCTATTGCTGTAAATAGCAAGTACTGCAACGTGTTTACGGAGAACAAACGAACTGTTTCAATTATTTCAACAACGGATTTTGGAAAGGTAAGTTTCACGCAGTCACTAGACATCAACTCGGACTTTATTTGCATTTTCCATGTCAGTATTTAATAGGCAGTTAGTGGCTTCTAGTTTTCTACATTTTAAATTCCTTGGCATGCATGTAAGGTCTACTCAACTTTGCCGGCATATGTCTAGATGACCAATTGAAATTGATGAGTATGATGACTTAAATACTATGTCATAGACTAGTAATCGTTCTGATATATGCTTTTTCTGATGATTGTTCCCCAAGCATGCTACTCAGGGACCTACTTAGTTCAATATAACTTCTTTAACTGGTTCTGGCTCTTTATTTCCGCCATATGCTATGTATGTAGGTTAGGACTGTGCTCTGTAGGTTTAATCTGGGGCTAGGGTTTATCTCCATATCTTTGGACTCTTCAGTAATAATGAATAGCGCTCTATTCACCCATTCTACATAACACTCATATTGAGGAGTGAACCATGCTAAATGTGTTTCCGTCTTCTCTTTTGTTGATCTGTTTCATCCATTGTTTGTCTTAACAAGTAGAGCGATGCATAGGGAGCTTGGTAATGGCTCATTACTAATCAATGGTCAATAGTTAAAAAAAAACAGCCACTAGAATATTTCCCTTTGATAATCCAATCAATCATGATCATAGAGGGATAATAGACATACCTAAGCTTAAACCCGCATGATATGACATCCTTCAAAGTTGAAACCTTGTACGACTTCCTTTTTGTCAGTGATTGTCAATATTTAACTTTCATCTTATGGGCCGAGATTAGTATATTTTTTCCGCTTCCTTTCATAGGAGTTATTAAATGTTTGTAGGTAGCTTTTGTTGCAATTGGAGCAACTATGGTTGGCAGCATTGCATTCTCTAAGAAGAGGGGAGACCATGTCCGAAAAGGAGATGAGGTTCTTCATTTATGCTGTATACCCTTTTCCTTTTCTTTTCTCTTCATCTCGTGATCGTTGATTCTCTCTCCATCTCCCTCAATTCATTTTACAGTTTGGATATTTCTCTTTCGGGGGGAGTACTGTCATCTGCGTCTTTGAAAAGGTTAGCATTTTAGTCCCCCTGAATAGAGGAATTAGATTATTTTCAGCTGTGTGAGAAGCTTGCTACAGAATGGACACCAATTTTGGAACAAATTTTTTCTCAAAAGTGAGTACTCACTTTGGGAGAGAGGGAGTAATAAAATTATAAATAGTATCCAAGGTTAGTCAGACTTGTTTTAAATATTTGTGATAATTGTGCAGGACAAAATAGAAATTGACGAGGACCTATTGGCAAATAGCGCAAGATCACTTGAGACCCTTGTTTCTGTTGGGATGACATTGGGGGTTTCCATAAAGAAATGAACTGAGATTCAGTTGCCAGACAACAAAAACTTACAGGGGCTTGAACAGGGCTGCTTCCACTGAGCACCATGTGGGATTCAACAGCAGTCTTAGTAAGATCTTACAATTTGTGCAGATGATGACTAATTGTGACTTACATTCTATCCTAATCCATTCCAGTGTGTGCATACTGCATAGTACATGTGAGTATTGCGTATGTTGGAACACTGGAAAGTAGTGCTAATCTGCAGTTGTTTGAAAACTAATGTCATTACGATGTTAGTGTTGATTCTCTAACCGAAACATTGTTGTGCTAGGTTGTCAATGGTCGAGTTGCTATGATCCATTGTACAATTGTTCATCATCATTTGTTGTATATTTCTACAACTTGATTAAATACAGCCCTGAGTTTTGCTGCCACATCATTGCAGCTCATTGGCAACAAAGTCTTAATCCCGATCACTTGGGAGTGGGCTATATGAATTCTTTTTCGCCGTTCTATGCGATTAAATGCGAAGTAATCATATAGATCATAGGCTTTCATGTATTTTCGTATTGCCCATGCCCATGTTAATTTTGGCCTACCCATATCCCTAGCTTGATTAAGACTAATATCATTGCATTTTCTAACTGGAGTATGATTTACATGACCAAACCTTCTTCTCTACTATAGAAGTTACTTTTACAGTTTTTAATTTTGTTAATTACGAATCCTATTCTTTTTATAATTTTATGAACATCCATCTTAGCGTTTGCATTTTCGCTACTCTAATTTTGTTAGCATGTTCCTTCTTAGTAGTCCAACACTCAGTTTCGTACCATAGCGCAAGTCTAACAACTGTCGCATAAAAATTTTCTTTTAGCTTTAATGGTATACGCCGATCACCTAACACTCCAGATGTACTTTTTTATTTCATCCAACTCATTTTTATTCTATAATTGATATCCTCTCCGATCTCACAATCTTAATTAATAATTGATCTTAGATATCAAAATATTTTCATTTGAGGTATTTCTTTTTCTTCCTACTTAATTTTCACTTCATTAATACCTCACCTTATTTCTTCTCCATCCTTGCAACTCATTGGTAATTTTGAAAAATAAAAGATAATGGAGAGATGCAAGTAAAGAATGATAAGATTGACACTGTTACAAGTCATTTCTACTAGTACCCTTTGCAGTTTTCCTACCTTTAGTTTTAATGTAACTGAGGAATGATTCCCACCCACCTATAGATACATCATACAAATCAAAACTTAGTAACCAATGCAGTTATGGCTTTTGGATTTTTCTTTCATTCAAGCTCTGCTGGGAATCACTCTCTCTTTCTGTGGGAGCCCTAAGGTACCCCCTTACCTCTAAAACGAACCTTGCATGCATCTGCATGCCTTTCTGCCCAAATCCTCTAAAGGGGGGTTGTATTAACCTCACGTGTTGTATGGGTATGAGTTTGGTTGTACTTTTGCTAATCCTACTTGTCCTTGCATCCCATCTCGTTGATATTGTTGCCACATCATTTGCTCTTCCACTAATAACCTCTGCTTCTTCTCCATCTCCGACATCTGCACATATGGCGGTGGTGCCACTGCAAGTGAGGCAGCAAAAGGGTCACCACCTGGGTTTGGAGCAGTTCCGCCTTCTGCTGTAGGAGGTGCCGGCAAGGCTAGCACCGCTGGCTTACCGGCCGACCCAAATGCGACGCTACTAGCACTCCCGGTGGCTATCAAACCTGAGTTGACGACTGCAGCTTGTGTGGCTCCTTGTTTATACATACCATCCAGAAGCAGAGTATCAAAACCTCCTGGAAGGGATGGCTTCTGGTTTGATAAGTGGCTTGCGGATTGAACTAGAGTTGTCTCCCAATCCCCAGTATCATTGAAAGCTTCCCATGCTGTAGTAGCGTTGGATGGTGCAGTAGTTGCCAGACCACCATCGAATAAAGCTAAGGCCAGTTTGTCTCCATGTTCTTCTGTTGTTGTAGCATCTTCGCCAAGGTTCAGTAAATCACCTATATCTTGCATCTTCTTCTCCTCTTTCTTCTCTTCTTCTTTCTCTTCTTTCTCAGTTTCTTCTGCGAACCCTTCTGGTGGTGGTAATGCTTTGATTGCATTCATATCCTCTTCTAGCTCTGGCTCCGGCTCTGGCTCTTTAAAGTCTTCTACTAGTTCTTCATTTGGTTCTGGACTTGGGAGCCGCAGTTGGTGTCCTGAAGCTGCTTTATCTCTTATATACTCGTCCATGACTTCAAGTTTCTTGTGTGAAATTCTGTCAACCTCTGGATACTCAGAAGATCTGGCGATGCCGATGCTCTTGGTCCACTCATAAAACATATCTAGCTCATCATACTGCTTTGCGACACGACAGAAGATCTCGTAAACCTTCATGGAGTCCGGGACATCGAGATCTACAAACCGGTCAATTAAGACGCCCAATATTTCTGTAATGTCGTAATATATCTGGAAACTTTCTTTTACTATTGGGTATAATGCCATTATCACAACCCTGTGAGTCTTTGCCTCTCCTGTTTCAGATAGAAAACGCGTGATAAATTAACCTTAAAGGCAAGAGAGAAAACGTGGTTATGTTATACCTTAGTCCGTTCGAACTAAATTAGGGAAAGGGAATGAAAAGAAATTTGCACCTGTAGGACGGCATGCAAGAAAACGTTCAAGGAGTTGCATCAAATGCTGGACCCTGGAAAATACTTTCTCATTCTTCGTATCACGCATTGGAGTGGTTCGTACAACAATGGCTTGGGGACCAGGTTGATCTTCATCATCATCGTAGGAAAATGCACTACGTTTCCCCCTC
>JAOTQG010083390.1:0-13910 GCA_025631175.1 Iris virginica
GCCGGCCATCCTTTGTAGTGCTGGATGAAGGGCCTGCCCGTTGGGCCTTTCCTTCTGTAGATATTGGGCCTTTGGTCGTGGACCTGGCCCATGTGTAGGAATGGGCCTGCTAGTTGGTCTTGGGCCCATCACTTTTATAAATTATGTATTATAATGATTATTTCGATAAAGTAATTTTGTTAGCTAAAATATATAAATAATATGTTGAAGATGATAGTAAAAAAATGACTTGCTATTACACTATTTATAAGCTATAATTTAATATTTATTAAGTCAATTTTAGAAAGCGATTAGTAATGGAGGTTGATCTAAGTGGTAAGTAGCTTGGATTCAAGTCTCGAATTCGAGTATCACCGTATGCAGAAAACTTTTGTTATGAGATTCACCCACTAGGCCACTAATGTCAAATGCTCGATTCGAATTGAACTGAAGTAATAAGAATGAAATTCTTATAAGCAACAAAAAAAGAAAAAAAAACCCATTGAAGTGATCTCAAAAGAAATGTATAGTTGGAGATAGTAGTAGAGGGAGTTGGGCGTTAGGCACATATAGTGACAAGAGGTTAGCAATAGCAATAGCAATAGCAATAGCAATAGCAATGAGCAACTAACAACGGTTGTGACTTGTGTGCAAATGTGGCAGCGCCTGGCTACATCTGTTGAAATCTACAACTAAGCACTTACAAATTGGGGAAGACCCTCTTCCTCCTAATTTAAATTCAAATCAGATCTCCCCCATTTCGATCTGATCTCCCAATTCCATATTTTAAAGAAAGAGAGGGAAAGAAATGGCAGCAGCAGCAGCGATGGCTCGGGCAAGCTCTGGCCTCGCATACCCTGACAGATTTTACGCCGCAGCCACCTACGCTGGCTTCGGCGGATCTCCCACCTCCTCCTCCAAAGGTGTCACCTCCAAGTTCTCAAACGACGTCGCTCTCTTGCTCTACGCCCTCTACCAGCAGGTCATCCCCCCCTCCCCCCCGTCATATATCAAAATTCAGCATGCGCAATTCACTTGACTCGCGATCCATTGTAGAATTTGGTTTAGCTGTGTGATTCTTATTAGTTTTGGTCGATCTGAGTTAAACTGGGATTGGAGATTGGCAGTATGGTGAATTTAGCTCAATGTAGGGAAACTTCAAACTGTGAGTTGAAGGAATGCTTCTTCTTTTTCCACCGGAAGGGATCAATGGTTTATTGCTAATTTTAGATAGAATTAGTGCCTGCATTGCGAATGATTCAAAGCTTGAGTTTGATAATACAGAATTGAGAGAGTAGGAGTTCGTTAGGATTAATGCTAGGGATCCCGAAGAGAGGTCTCCACTTTGAATTGCAGTTGAATTCCGAGGTTGTGCAAGCCACTAACTTGTGGTCATTAACGAATCATTTGTTTTATGCATTAATCGGGAGGTTTTATGTTTTGTTCTTTAACTTCTTTGTATACCTGTCATTTTCATTTCCTCTGACTTGCTTGGTAGCGAGTACGTCTTTGTTTATTTGGTTTAATGAATAATATGGTTATATGCGGTGGGATTTATTGAATGCAGGCAACTGTTGGACCCTGTAAAATTCCGAAACCCAGAGGATGGAGTCCGGTGGAGCAAAGCAAATGGACAAGGTTAGTAAATTTGCTCTATGTTGGTTTGATATATGCAGTTCATGTAGTTATTTATTGCGCTTGCATGGACTAAAAGAAGCCCAATATATCCTTTCAGATGGTAGTTGTAGCACAGTGTTTGTAACTAATACACGATGGACTGCTTTCCTATAGCAATTTAATGTCTATAAGAGGTGAAGCAACAAACACTTGACGTCAGGATAGGAACTTATTAAACATCAATTATGAGGAAAGACTGTTAGCTGACACTGGCACATCGTGCCATGTCATTGATTATATGCTCACAGATATTCAGGGCCATGAATATGTCTCCGTTGCATGTTCAATGACCTGATTTGTCTTGCCTGTTCCAGCATCTCCAATACAAAAATCTGTACACTCTTCTTGATGACTTGCTGATCCCCTCAAATGAAATTTGTGTCATGTAAATGGATTAGGATCTTCTTTGTCTGGTTTGTAGACAGTTTCAGTCTGCTATTCTTCTTAATACCCTGTCTTTTAATGCACACTGGCCGTAAGAAGAGTTTACTTGAAAATTGATGACTATAAGAGCTCTATGCCCTTCTTCTTAGCTCTGTAGTACTTACCTTCTCTCTTTCTCACTTTCTTGGTGCTTGATAGTCTAGTCTAATATCTCTAAACTCCCTATGGTTACAGATTTGATCTACATATGGATGCTTGAAGATGAAAGTCTAATTTTCAAGATTCATAAAGCATACTCTCTTGCTCCTTATCCTAGAGTGGACTCTGTTTTTTCTTCACGAGACATTGCCATATGCAGGTTCTTAGATATCTTTCCTTTAGTGGAACTTCTGCGAGTCTTTCGAGTTTGTAACCCTGCATCCTCTTGGACATTACCAAGTTTCAAGTCCGCTAACTCGTCTAGATGAATCCTTTTCTGTTGACATACTCTCTAGATAATGCTCATTAGGGGTTTGAGAAAGTTTATGTCAACTACCGGTCCTTTATCTGGGCTTAGGAGCTGTGTATACAGTCATGTTATCATAGACATGAACTTGATTCTAATACTTTGACGAGGTTGGCCTAAAAATCAATCAATGTCAGTGGATGCACGTTGGAGAAGCGTGTCAGTTTCGGTCCTCATTGTTGGCCCTTTACATTTCTCTATCAATTGTTAGACATAGACGCACAGTGTTATTTGTATATCTCGTAAACCGAGTCTATTTGCTGTTATTAAGTCAGCATTATGTCATCGACATCTGCGAAGTATACTTTAGCTGCACATGAGAGGCAAAGTTAAACCTCTCCGCAAATTATTAGTTAATCATTTGAAGTAATGTTTAATTAAGGATGCTTGAGTATCTCCTTAAATAAGCAAGCCAACCATTTGCTAGATTACCAACTCACATAAACGTGTTTCTTGCAGCTGGAACGGACTTGGAAACATGGCTTCCACTGAAGCAATGCGTCTCTTTGTAAAATTATTGGAGGTATGTGCTGTATCTATCTATTTATATACGTGTGTGTAAGTATACGTTACAGTTACTGTGTTATAACATATGCTGAACCCTAAGTAAATAACTTCTATAATTTTTTTCATTGGTAGGAAGAAGATCCAGGATGGTATTCAAGGGCATCCAACTTTATTGCCGAGCCAGTCGTAGACGTGGAAATGAATGTGAGTATGCTAACAGTTTTGTATTTTTTAACGTATTCATGATACTTAAGAACAACAAAAAGGAAAAAAAGTTGAATCGACAGTGATATTGTGTTTCATTTTTTCATTGATCAGTTTTCTAGTAGTTTGCTGTGAATATGGATAGACGCATAAGCACTGATTGCATCTTTCAACTTTCAAGAAAGTTAGATATAAGAATGGAATAACTGACAGTATAACATTATTCACCTATTTTTAAGATATTACCACTCTGTCACTGTTAATATACTTTTCGTTATTGAAAGATATGCTCATTGTCCTATAGTTCCTGAGTGTTAAATATCGGCTGAACATTCTGATTTAATGAATGCCTCCAGTTCACTGGCAGATATAAAGACTCATTGAACATCAGAAAGCTGAACGTTAGAATACCCATTTTTCTAATAGATGAGAATCAGATTACATGTTGGTGATACTGGAAGTTTATGGTTCAATTGGCTTGTTTAGTAACCTTTTCGCATTTTAATGATAAGATGACCTTGCAGATGGACCATAACAAATTTACATGGTGATACACATGCATGGATTCATTTCTCTGATAATGCTCGACTGTTAACAAAAGTAGATGTGTCGGGATAACCTCTCAATAAGCGGGCATAACTCATAGACTGAGTATAATCCACTCCTTTAAAATGCTCAGCGGCTTTAGCCTTCTTCTTCACTATTCTGTGTTTTAATTTTTATTTGCTCAATATACCAGAAGCTCCAGTTTTTGTTTGGTTCAAAGTTCCAATCCATGTTTAGCTATGGTTAAAGAGTGAGGCGGCTGAAGCGATTCCATTTCATGGAGCAGTGTCTTGGTCGAGTCTCTATTAGATTTGTTCATATCCGGAGTAGGTCTTGGTCGTGCAATGGTGCTTTGTGTTTAGGTCATGTCTGTAATGGGTCTTTGTCGTGTCTGTAAGTCTGCATGCATATGTAAATTAGGAAATCTTCTTTTTGTTACATGTTTCAAGCTATTTTAACAGAATGACTGGTCTCAGGATCCGCTAAAGTAAATTGAACACCCGGTATCATGGAATAAGAACAAGGAAATTGACTGGCCATGTGACATCTACTCTCCAAATTGGGGCAGATTGACTGAAAGAAGAAGTACAATTGAAGAGGTCACATTTGGTTTTTCATGCTTAGAACAAGGCTACATGTTTTGAGCATTCTAGGCAACTAGTCTTTTAAGGAGTCATTTTGGATTAGTGTCTCCTGATGTTATTAGCGGATAATCGTTTGGTATGCATCATGGTGAAACATTCTTCCCCAGCATTGAAGTTTCCTAGGATCAAACCTATTCCCCCCCCCCCCCTAGTAGCTGATGGTAGAAGAGCGTGACGTCCTTGCCAATCCATTGAACTCAGCTTGTAACCTGGTCACACTCGAGAATCTTCAAGGTTGGTTTGCCTTGTTCATGAGTAAGCAATGGATGTTCACATTAGGTGGTGAATATTCAACTCGTTCAGGATGAACACCATTTCAGTAGTTAAGAAAATTCTCTTATGTCGTTCCATATCGTTATATGTTTGATGGAGTAAAATTAAATGGATCTAGTGGTGATTCTCTTTGCATTACCCTAAATATTTTTCAAAGTTCTGAGCATCATGGAATAGTAAGCTCTCTATGAAGTTTAAGAAACTTTGACTTGGGTTGTTAGCTCATGCGGAGGAGCTTGCACTTTATGTGATCACATGTTTGTGTTTTTTTCTTCTTGTGACTGCCACAGTTACCTTTAATACTTTGTAACATTTTCTCTTACATTATCTGTTTTACCGCAGCATAATCCAAAAGAAGAGTTACCAACTGTAACTGAGAACGGAAACACTTCGCCTGAGACAAAAATTATCCCCGCGGAGAACGGGAATTCTGTGGAAACTCAGGATAAAGATATTGTATTGGAAGACCTTGATTTGGTTGGTGTTTATGACCAATGGGTTGCACCTGTTGCATCTGGTCACCGTCCAAAAGCTCGATATGAGGTATGGATTTTTCGTACTCTCGCTAACGTTAATTGGTTCTTTCCTTCCTTCTTTAAGAAATTTCTCAAATTTTGTAGCATGGGGCAGCAGTTATAGAGGACAAGATGTATATATTTGGTGGAAACCATAATGGACGTTACCTAAATGATCTTCAGGTATGAAAACTTTGCATCAGTATTCAGATACTCATGCTACATTGTCATGGGAAATGCCAGGGTTTTAGTTTTAAACGGCCCTTTGGTATGTTTAGCTGTCTTCAGAGTGCTCCCAATTTTATAGTTATCATGTATTCAACCTGGTGTTTGAAGATCTATATATAGTATTTTTTGGAAGCTTTTACACTTCTTCCATGGTGTACCTCTCTGCATTTTTTTTACTGCCCAGATTGTGAATGAAGACCATAAAAGTTCCAATTTGAGCTATCAATTCTGATAAGGATTAATGCAGGCTCTTGATTTAAGAAGTTGGACATGGTCCAAGGTTGAAGTTAAAGCCAGTACGGGGACTGAGTCACCATCTCCAGTAACAGCATCTCCTTGTGCTGGGCATTCCTTGGTCAGTATGGAGACTGATTTCTTCTTTACTTTAAAGTTGATGAATGATCAGTCTTGCAGTTGATTGATACGCTAGTGCATGGTCTCCATCTTATCATATGTCCCACAGTTGTTTTTACTACTCTCTCACCTGATATCAAATGGTTGTATCATATTTGGCCGGTAGATACCATGGGAAGGAAATAAGCTTATATCAATTGCTGGACATACGAAGGATCCTTCTGAAACCATCCAAGGTTTGCATCATTTTATATAACACTCGTTCATTTTACTCGAGGTTGATTTTGTTAGACCATTACAGCTAAGAACTAGTGCAGATGATCTTTATCATAAATGCTTTCATGAATCGGTAGCCAGAAAAGAATTGCGTAGAATAGGTCTATAATATCCATAGTCAAAGGAGCGTGTAATATAACTGCCGGGAGTATACATTTATAAAGATTCTTTGTTAAGGCTTTGTAAAATCTCCTCGTCTACTGATGACCTCTCTTTATGGTTCTGATTCTAGATAGGGTAAATCAATTTATGTTACAAGCTACCTTTTTCTTCACACTTCATTTGGCTGTAACAATTGGATATCTATACATATATACGTCTCCCTCTCTCTTTCTCTCTCGCTATATATATGTGTGTGTGTAGCGCGCGTGCCTGCCAAAATCGCTTCGACCAGTTCCTCTGTCTTTCTATTAACCCATGTTGTCCTTGCCCATGAGGTGTTGGTGTCATGCAAATTGTTCTAGCCCCTACACTCTGACGAGATAGTAAGCTTTATTATGCCTGTCCCCGAAAGGTTAATCTTATGCTGTTTTGAAGGTTTCTTTTACCTATCTCTGCTAAGAATGAAATGACGTGGATATATTCATATGTTATCTTGCTTAGTGAAGGTTCGTTTTATCATATGGTGAGCCTTCTGGAACCCCATAAGAAAGTTCTTGTGTAACTCTTGGTGTAAACGAGTGAAACTATCCTTAGAATATACTTTTTCTTCTTCCTAGTAGGGTTACTTGTCACTTGGAAGCAGGTGGGGTAAAGTTTTCTGGTTGCTTGGTGCTTTCTGAAGCTTCCGAACTCATTAATGCACATATGCATTTTCTGTGTTATCTAGCCATGTAAACCATGACGTTTCTTAATAAAATAAAAATATTTATACCTGGTATCCTCAGATCTTTACAGTATTTTATTTCTACTTTTCTTGTGACAGTGAAGGCTTTTGATCTGCAAACATCTACGTGGTCAACATGGAAGACTTATGGAAAGCCTCCGGTATACATTCTATTGCCTTATAGCTTTACTGATTAGTTCACATATTTCGTAATGAACCATAAGATTATTCGTGAAGGAGGCTATTTCTTCCAATAAAAGATACTATAACGTTAGAAACTACTATGAGATGACTGTTCAGATTTTACTTTGTTACATTGCACGAGCAACAAGCATATAAAGTTGAACAGCGGGATAAGATATGAAAGCATAAAACCTCCTTGAATGTGAGGCTTTAGAACCAGAGTTCGTCTTCAGGCAGATGTTTAACACATTTATCTAGTAGATTATGGTGTCCGAGGATCTTTTTGGCTATTATGGTAATCTTTTTTCTCGTTTTTCTTTTCCTTGGAAGGATATCTTCATTTTTGTTGCACATTCTTTTGCATTTCAATATGCATTAATTGAAATAGGAAACGTGGGCCTGTTCTGATAAATATTGAACTGTGCTAACTGCTAAACATCCCATCATTCTGTATCTCGAAATATTTCCAACCTGCTGTGTTTCCATCAAACATTGGTTTTAAATGAAGTGGACTTCCCATGTGTCTATTATCTAGTAGAGTATGTGTAGCATTACTCTATATTAATTTTTTCATGGCTTTAGTTTTGGTTATCTCTTTTCTCTCTTCGGTCCACCGTTCTCTCTTTCTCTAGCTTTTTTGTGCTACATCTTCAAAACCATAATTTTACTTTCTCTCTCCTTGATCCCACCCCTCTCTCTCTCTCTGATCATACTTATCAGAAGATTAAAACCAAAACCACACACACACACAAACTCAAGAAAGAAAGAAAAAAGCTCACCTCAGAACAGGATGTAGGAGTGCTTATTGGTACAGATCTGCTGTGATCTGAGTAGTAGGAACATTGAAAATTACAAAAAATTAACCATGTACACACATGGGGACATGCAAATTTAAAGTCTCTAGAAATACAACATAATTTTGCTGCACGGGAGGCCAACTAATGTACCAAATTAAATCAGTGGTTTGATATTTACATCAAATGATTATTATATTTTTTAGAAAAGTTACTATGAAAAGAGTTGTCTTTGAACTTTTATAATTACTTACACTCATCTATTCTTTATATATCTATTTAGATATTGTATGTAAGGCTGAGTCCTTGTGTAATATACAGGGTCACCATGTCCAATACTGTGGGTGAGATTGGGAAGAAGACTTTTTGGGAGTTTTCAAATTTTTGGAATTTTTCAAATTTTCTCTTTCATCTGTCCCACAATTTTGCTCTCTCTTCTCTCTCTCTCTCTCTACTTTAATCATTACAAAACTAAACTCGAAAATTAAGTCCCCACCCAAACCCACTTCTCAATCTCAACCATGTAATTGCCGATACTCATCATGTGAGTCCATGTCAGCACTTGACTCTAGTGAGTAGTGTCCATGTCAACACTTGACACTCCTGATCCTCTGTTCAAACAATAGCGACAAGGGTCAAGTTTTATGTACTGAAGTTGCAGGTTATAGAAATTTCAAAATTGCCTAGTTCAAACATAAATTATTCACTGGTCGAGTTAATTTATTTTGTAAACTGTCTGTGATCATAATTCTTTTGTCACTGAAAAAGAATCCTACTCTTATACTTGTCTAAGTCATTTTTGGAATGCTGTTGCAGGTCTCACGTGGAGGTCAATCAGTGACACTTGTAGGGACAAGCTTAGTTATATTTGGTGGACAAGATGCAAATAGATCTCTGTTAAATGATCTGCACATTTTAGACTTGGAAACAATGACTTGGGATGAAATAGATACACTGTAAGATGCTTGTGAGAATTTTAGAAGCAAATTTCCCCATTCATTATATTTCCGTGTTCATACTACATGTTTATAAGATTTAATGAAGAAGCACAGCACCTGTCATCTTAGTTGCAAGCAGATTGTGTTCCTAAGAACTACTTTTTCTATGTTGATTTTCAGTTTTTATATTTTCGTTCATATTGCTACATCATTGTAGCGGTTGTCGTGAGAATTTATATACTTCTATCAACTGAAAGCTTCTCAACACCAGCATGTTTTCCTCTAATTAGCCATTTGGTCGAAGAGAAAACTTCAGTTCACTCAGTGCTCGTTGTTTGTAAATGATTGGTTTTGTGTTCATGCTACATTTGGAAACATCACCATCAATAAATATTCTTGTCTTTGAGTTGTACGTGTTTCTATGTTTCTTTAGGGGGGTACCACCTTCTCCAAGGTCTGATCATGCAGCTGCAGTACATGCAGAGCGTTACCTTCTTATCTTTGGTGGGGGTTCACATGCAAATTGCTTTAATGATCTGCATGTCCTCGACTTGCAAACAGTGAGATAACCATATTCATCTTTATTTTACTGTCCTTTGTCTAACTGAGAGTTTATTATTTATTTATCCCACATTTTACAGATGGAATGGTCAAGACCTTCCCAACAGGGAGATATACCGAGTCCACGTGCAGGCCATGCTGGTGTGACAGTTGGGGAAAATTGGTTCATTGTTGGTGGTGGTGATAATAAGAGTGGTAAGTATTCGAGAACTTGACATATTAATTTACTGCAAAAGTTAACGTTGGTGTGGTTGGAAGAAGTTACTGCGGTAGATTTGCTTAGTATTGTTAGTTGGTATTGCAATTGCTAAAAAAAGCTCAGGGAAAGCTCTTCTATGGCATGTGTCTGAGGTTGACTTTTAAAAAAGGAAAGCGGTCTCGTTGATGGTAATGGGGGACTGCTTGCCATTTCTAGTCCGGAGACCTCAAGGTTTACCGAGCATAGATATCCAGATGGGCTATCATAGCATTACTCACTTATGGAGCATCCAAAAGAAAAACATTTATTTGTGTTAGAGGTGGGAGACGGGGGGCATTAAATCTGCATTTGTGTTCCTATATAACTTTCCTTATTATCGGAGCTAGCCTTGACCAACCAGGCCCTCTTTCAACACCGAAAAAATGAGCATATAAAAGGTCGAACCCAGTGCACAAGGCTCCCGCTTACACATTGTCTGTAGAAGTTAAGCACATAAAAAGAAAAAAATTGGAGGAAGGCTTGAATTAGTCTCATCCTGAATCTTGGTCAGCAGGATATTTCACCTGTTTGTCTAACGAGGAGTTGGGACGTTGTTAGAATGTTATCTATGTCTATTACTGGGATTTGGTGTTTATTTATTCTCTCTCTCTCTCTACATTCTTGCAGGGGTGTCAGAAACTGTTGTCCTGAACATGTCTACGCTGGCCTGGTCAGTTGTAACCACTGTTCAAGGAAGGGTACCTCTTGCTAGTGAGGTATATTACAGTATGCTTTTTTATTTTATTTTTGCCTTTGTTACTATAATGTTGTGAATTACATGATGAGTTTCGTTTCTTTTTAAAGACTGTCATATAAGCCATTTTGATTTTTGAAAAACTGCTGATTGATACTAGCATGTCTAGTGCAACGGATACTCGGTTATACTGTCCTTATCTACTGCTAGAGTGCCTCCAGATTTCAGCGAGTAAATACCAAACTGAATATGTGTGTTGCATATATGTATTATTTATTTATTTTTATTATAGGGCTTGAGTGTGGTTCTGAGCTCATACAACGGTGAAGATATTTTGGTATCATTTGGAGGATACAATGGGCGGTACAGTAATGAGGTTGAAAGTGATAAATTGTTTTTCTTCTTTTTCTTTGACCTTTTGGCGAGGCCCCTGCTCATTGCTTACTTACCATGGATTTGGTCACTCTATTAGGTCAACTTGCTTAAACCAAGCCATAAATCAACCTTGCAACCAAAGATTGTGGCAACTCCAATGGATAGTGTTTCAGGTGTGCAAAATGCTACAAATGCCACTAGAGATGTGGAGTCAGAGCTTGAAGCAGGTCAAGAAGGAAAAATAAGGGAAATTGTCGTCGACAATCATGATTCTGAGCCGACGGTAATTGACTTTGCAACACTGTACGCTAGGATCTGCTGTGATGAAATTACTATCTATTTCATTTGGGGAAAGAAGATATACTATCTATATGGCTTTCATGTTTACTAAATTTCATATACATATAAGCTATAGCTTCTCCATTGCATAAACTTTTCCTTACAGCTCACTAGGACTGGTTGTTTTGGAAGAGTCATATAGTGCAGTTATCAGGTCATACACTTTATGAGGCTTACACGTTCAGTCCTGCTATCACGGTGTACACTGCCTGAGGTTTACAGCCATGTTACAGAGTTGCGATTTAAATCATGTGTATTCTCTACATGCATTTTACGATTACCATACGTTACCAGGAATATGTACTCTCTCAGCAAAAGGGATAAGAAACTATTTAAGCTTTTGCTTTTGCACTGAATTGGCACACGGAGTATGGGAAAGCCTTTATTTGGCTGTTTGCTATAAGATGGGTTATGTTGGTGTCGAAGAATTCTTTCTGCTTTGTCAGGAATTCAACTAAGCTCATCTAAGAAGAGGAGATGGCTACCCAGACAATTTTATCTCATATGTGCTCTTTCGAGGGAAGATATAGGAGGAAACATAAACGGTTGGAAAGTAGTTGATAAATATGGTTTACATTCTTTTCTTTCGGCTTAAAATTATGTACCCTCCCATCTTATACTTCTATGCAATTTCAAGGAGATTTATTGAGTGCGACTTTATGTGTCTTCTGAAACTCTTTTAGGTGTAAGTGGGTAATTTTGGGTTTCTATTCTCTTTAGGATCTCGATTGGTATTCTCCTGGTATACATGGGTTGTGTCTCGCCCCTTTTTGGTTTGTAATGCAATTTTTACTAGACAACATAATGAGTTTTTTGTTGTGTTTTGGTTTTTAAATTTACAATGAAGTGCTTGAAAGCCCAAGAAGTAATAGAGTTGGCATCGATTATTCTTTTTTTCAATCTCAGTAACCTCTTCCAGTAGGTGCTAGTCGACTTTCCTTCTAAAGTCTCACCTTCTTTAGCATCAGATATTTAGGAGCTGGAATAAGTGGGATGTTAGGTTAGTTATTCCATGCGCTTTAGGGCCTTTACTAGTCTCTTTAAAATAATTCACTGAGGTTATGCCAGTGAATAAATTTATGGAGCTTGAGCATGCTTTTAGGGACATGGCAGTTTCAGCCATTTGTAGAGAGTGAAAGGCCCTTTTGCTGATGTCGTCCTTTTCATTTTGGCCTTCCACTTTTAACTTATTAGCGGACTTTGTTCTTTTGGATAGCCTTATTCTTCTCCTGATTAGTAAAGTTTCCATTATTATAATGACAAACGTGAAATGAAGAGAATGAAAACATCATTGATGCTCTTTTTCTTTGTTACTCCAATAGATCCACATAACACATTTATAATTTTCAAATTGTTCTACATTTTGAAGAACAATTTTGGTGCTTCTTTTTCATATTCAAAATTCAGTCTCTGCTCATTACCCCTTCATATTCGAGTATTGTCCTTCCATGGTTTAGTCATGAACAAATTCGTTCCTGGAAGTGAAAAATGTTCATAACATCATCCTTTGACATCATTCAAGCTAATATACTATAGAATATAATGCAGGCAGACAAGGTTGAACAAATTAGCGAGCGTTTGATTCTGACCCTCAAGGCAGAGAAAGAAGAACTAGAATCATCACTCAGCAAGGAGAAGTTGCAGTCCATCCAGCTAAAGCAAGACATAATGGAAGCAGAATCCAGGAACACAGATCTGTACAAGGTAACCTTTCTTATGTTATAGTTGATAAATTTTCTAGGAGGTCGGATAAGTGTCATTTACATGATTGGATTTCTACCTAAATTGCTTAATCTGGTAGACAATTTGAGTTGTCTAAGCTGTAGTCTCTTGAGGTCTTAGAATTGGGTTGAGCTGCTACCGTTTCCCCAAACAGCAATTGCAGTTTGTGCTCTATTCAATTTGGATCATGAACAAGTTGCACATTAGTTTGTATGACTCTCCACAAACATGTCGAGGTTGCCTGAGGTGAATTGAGGCTGTAGAATTAGGTAGACAAAAATCAGGCTGATTACAGATGATATCTAGTGTGGAGCACTACACTCCCTTATCTACTTGTTTTCTGTGCCTTTTTATATATTTGAGTTGCATATCAAGTATTGTTTTTTTCTGAAAAGTGAATACCTTTCCCTTAATTTACATTGCAGGAGCTTCAATCTGTACGTGGTCAACTTGCTACAGAGCAGTCTAGATGTTTTAAACTAGAGGTATCTACTTGTTATATTGTGCTCATCTTGTTGATTGTGTCAAGTGTGGCAGGTTCTATTATATTGTTCACAGAGAGGAGTATTTCAATTATTTCCAGTCATATTGAGATTACAGTTTTGTAGTTGTTGTATTGCCAAAAAATGCAATGTGGTCCATACTGTTTTAGTCAATTTGGAGTTACAAATTGCTAAAATCTACAGTATCTCATGAAATTGTCCCTATTACTTATTTTTATTAATAATAATAATAATAATTATTATTATTGCTTAGAAAATATATATTTTTTGGAAATTTGGAACTATCTCTAGAAGTTGATCAGTGTGGTCCATGTTGATAGTCACCAGCTCCAACACTCATTTGTCTCTTTTTCATGGCATAAATTCAAGGGATTTCCCTCTATGATCCCTCATTTTATGAAGTCTATAAGGTGATGAATTTGATTTGAAGGTTTAAGCCCCCCTATTTATTATTTTGTTTATGATAAAATTTAGGAGGGTACTAACCCTCTTCCACAGAAAAAACAATAATTTGAAGGGTTAAATAGGAAGGACCCCCTGTGGAATTCGTGATTTTGGGAGTGCCCCGAGATTTTTCGTAAGGGTTCACCTACCTGTGAAATCCCGGTTAGTCGAAGTTAAGGTCTCATCCATAATTTAGGACTA
>JAOTQG010083612.1:0-13909 GCA_025631175.1 Iris virginica
CCAATCAGCATCCTAGGCCTACTTAAAATCCATGCTGCCAAATCCTGATCGAGTACTTCCCAACCCTAATTCCTAGGGCTTCATTTTTTTGTTGTTATTTTAGTCATTTGACTGAAGACAGCGGAGCCATACACTATCGTTTTCGTGGTGGCTCGCTACCTGGATCTCGTCACGACCTTCTTATCCGTCTATCATTGTTGGCAGTTGAGGTTGTAGAGAGGGAGTATGTTAGGAGAAGGTCAAATAGGTGGCTGTGTGAGGCTTGGTGGGCTGATGGTATTTTTAATTTATTTACCGATATTATTCTATTTCTTTCTTTATTTTATTTAAGTTGTTTTATTCTTAGATTTTATTTTTAGGGGTATTGAAGTCATTTTACATCAATTTAGGTAAAAAAAAAAGGTGGCTTCAAATGTTAGACACGTAAACAGTAAGAAAAAAGAGTTAAATATAACCACCATAGTTAGTTTTCAATATTAAACACCTTTATAAGTAACTTCCTTGACTACAAACGCCAAATTATTATTTAATACGTTTCTTTGGTTTCCATGCTTGCAATTTGTCATATGTGTGGAGCTTATTAAGGCCAAGGGTCCCAAGCTCTTATCTTAAATGTAACTTGAGCCTTCCAAAGAGGAAATGGAACTGGTAAAAGGTTTTGAATCAAGTGATATAGAAAAGAACAACATGAAATTAATCCTGAACCCTCCAAAGTCCAAGCCCTAGAATGAGGATTAGCACTCAAGTGTGTGTGAGACAACGGAGTAATCTGTTTAAGAACTTTATCGGCTTCCCTATTCATTTTTTTGAAAGAAATGGAAATTTCATGAAGGAGGGTCACCGCTTACATGGAAAGAAGAAATGGGAGCTAGATGAACCAATGAACTCCGAAATAATTGAGGTAAGGCAACACAACGCATCCAAGTATCCACCCAGAAGCGAATATGAGAACCATTCCCAATTCAAAAACGGTTGAAGAAATTTAGGACAACACTTATGAATAAATTCTCCGGATGTATGTTATGTGTATGGGGCTAGCGAGTCTCACGAGCATTTGTTCATGCATTGCTCAATGGCTCGAAGTCTTTGCAGCACACTGGTTGTATGAGATACATGGTGAGCTTTGTATTATGCCTCGCGGTGCGGAGGAGTTTTGCATGATTAGACTTTTAGATTTTGGTCGGTCGAGGAATGCTTCTTTGTTGTGGGGTCGTGCTGTGTTGAGTCTGCGGTGGAACATTTTGACACAAGTTCTCGAATTTTCAGAAATTGAGAGTTATCGCATCTGCTGTTGTGGGTGATGATCACCGTTAATTCGTGTGGATTTGTTGTTTTTATTTTTGGTGAATTTCTTGTCCGTCTGCTTTGTATCTTCTTCTCTTGTCAATAACATTTCTTTTTTCAAAAAAATAAAAATACAATTTTTCTAGGGTCTTTTATGAGAAAATGTGCTACCTATCCAAGTACCCACCCCTTCAGATCTAGATGTAACTTGCTCTTAACTCTTTTATGCAAAATAGAATGCTGTTCATGGGCAAAACACCAAAGCCACTTATCCACTAGGGACACATTACTATTAATCAGATTCTGTAACGCCAAACCACCCTCCTCGATTTTCAAACTTCAGCCGAAGCAATTAAATGATCTCCCCTCCCCTCCGAAGCCCCTTCATATAAAAAGTTTGGGATAATTGCACTTTTGGCGTTTCTACGTTATGACTGGACATGGGGTGGGTAGGGGTGTAAAAGTCAACTATGCATAGAGTTCGTGATTTATGAGTATGAGTGGTGAAAGATGAGATAAGGTGTTGCAGGGCCACTCATACTATTGTTCCTTAAGGATTGTCAATTTAATGGGCATGAGCTTGGTTGCCATAATATCAATGAGAGGTTAAGGAAGTGTTATCTAAGGTGAAGAATGATTTTCACCCAAGAGTTTGGTGGGGAGTTTTTTTTACGACGCTCCTATATTGAGAGACGGGATGAAGGTGAGCTGAGTTGAGCCAGCTCGTGGGTTCCGAAAGGTAGGGAAAAACTCGGCTCATTTCAAGTCACCAGCCATTCGAGTCGGTCTTGGGCATGACATTCGTCGCAATACAACTTTCAAAGTTGGGGTTGCACTCAAGGTAGTCAAAATCAGGATTTTAAGTAGGATCGGAGAGCGGCGGGGTAACATCGGAATCGCTAAATTGTAAGATTTTACGAACTTCCTAATATTAAATATTATTACACATAATACGTATACCAACATAAATATAATAACAAAATTAAGTCATAAAAAAACACAAACATAACATTCTCAATGTAAATAAAATATGTTTAACAATAACGACAACTATAAAACTAGCTCAAGTCCTCGTCATTGAAATTTTCCTCCAAGTTTTACCAATTGTCATCCCTATCACCATCATTCCCATCATTTGATAGGCTCGATCATTTCCACACTTTCCTTCTCTTTCCTCGCCTTAACTGCAACATCATGATCACTAGTGTTAAGGGGATCCGTAACATCATCATCATCATCATGAAGTGTCAAGTCTATGTCATGTCCTTCTCCACCACGTGCATCGCCATTAACTTCATCGTTATCATCCTCGTCTTCATCCAAATTCGCGCATCTCTCGGTAATCTATTCCTCATCGGAGATGACTTCTTCAAATTGCTTCTCCACATTTCTAAACGTCTTGTTCTTCAACTTAGAATTGTACATCACAAAAATCAAGTCATTCATCTTCCATTGGTGCAGTCGGTTTCATTTCTTGGTGGGAATCTAAACCAAAATAAATCATAGGATAACGTAATATTTATAATATACAATTTATAAAAACTTTAATTTCTAAGAAAAATAATCTTACCGTCTCAAAATGCACTTCAATTGCGCTCATCCCGAAGAGCTACAGGTCAAGCTAAGTACACATATAGCAAACTTTTGAAGCTGAGGCACATTATCTCCATATGTAATCCCCCACTGAGCCGGATGTTTCTTCTCCACCGTATCATTGGAACAATCTCTTTCGAACACGCCTCGTTGATGATGGAATTTATCTAGCTCGCAATATAATGAACTCGAGGATTTTGATAATCGGCAGCAACATGCACCGGCCTATGGAGTTGATTGTTCCACCTCTCATCAATAATACTCCTAATTAGCTCTTATCTACCACGATGAAATGTACACAATGTTAGTTAATATTAAATCATGAAATTAACATATTAAATATAAATATAAAAATACTAAACTTATTTACCTTCTCTTCACATCCTCGAAGTTACTTTGAATTTTCTACTTCGCACAATCCCTCCTCGTACAAGAAAGGCATAGCTGGCTGCCCATTCGAGTCTACCACGCCTAATACCTTAACCAAAGGAAGGGCTGCCCTAAGACATAGCCCAACATTACTACAGAATCTAGTGTCCATCATAATGTTTTGGACACTTTCCCCTTCTTCGGTCCGTACAAACTCGTTTCTACTTTGCTGAAGAAAACATGACCTTCAACTCACCCTTGTGCTCTATGAGGCAACTCAAAGTCAAGTCAGCGGTGGCTAATCGAGTCATAGCTGGACGAACTAAATCTCTCCCTTTAGTAAAATCTCTCAAGATAGAAATAAGTATCGTTTTTGAATAGGTGTACGATTTAATTTTTCTGCCTTTTCTAATCGTTACTTGATGAACTTTTACTTTCTTCTCAAAGTCCTCTAGCATCAAGTCAATTTAGTGAGCTGCACATGGAGTCCTATACAATTTTTTTTCTTTTCTCCATCAACAAAGTTCCCGCCGCCTTATATGCCTCATCATTATCGGTGACTACTTCTACAACATTCTCCTCCCACTATAGCATCCAACATTTCAACACTTTTTGGGCTGTTTTTGAAAAGGCAGATGTGTCAATTGATTTTTAAAAAAAAATTCCATTTGGGACTATTAACCAAGAAGTTACAAATCAAACTCTTCTTATGAGACCAAGCATCGGACATGATAGTGCACCCTATCCATTTCCATTCCTCCCTATGTTGCTCAATAATGTCATCCATTTCAGCCACCTATTCATCCTAATCCCATGGTAAGAGGGAGCCTTAAAACCTGGACCACATCGAGCAACTTCTTCAAGTGCCATTGCAAAAAGAGGATTCCTTGCCACATTAAAAGGAATCCTACTAGTATAGAACAAATCCCCCAGCAACTTACAAGCACCTTTTCTCACATCCTTCTTCATCATTGCATTCATCGTAAGTTGGGATGAACTTCCCACACTGCCCTTCGAAACAATAGGTTGATGGACTGATTCATTAACAGAGTTGCGAGTGCTACTATCAAACATTTGCCTCTGCTTTTTTTTTCCCTTCCATCCTAATCGATAATAGCACAATCATATTTTATCTTAACATCATCGGGCACACTTAAACAAGCACCAAGTACAAGCAAGATGATGCTTGAAATGATAAGCAACCCCCCTAACGATTTTTGAACTATTCTTGCATTGGATCTTTTTGTCAATGCTATTCGAGTCTACCCCATCCTCCTATGCTACATCAGTTCTACTTCCACTAGCATTCTTCCTCTTTCTAGCAAAACTAGAGGAAGAAGACAATCTGATTGAACTGGACAGCCAACGGGGTGCACTGTCTAACTTCGAGGAGTTAGACAGACCGACTGAGAGCCTCCGGTCGATAGCCGATTGAATTGGACAGTCAATTCTCCCTCTTTCTAGCAACAGCCGCCGGTTGTTGGAATGACGTGAGCCGGGATTCTTTCGTACCAAGGGAGCAAGAGAGGGACAGGATTCTCCTTCATTATCTGCTCGATTTCCTCCTCTGCGATAGGCCGTTTGAACGAGAATGGTAGCTTTGGGCAGTGCCGGAAACAAGTGGGTAATCGTATGATTCTATTAGGCTTAGGGCTTTTAATTTGCGAATGGATCCGGTTTTAATATCGGACTGACCCAATCCCATAATTTTTGCCAAATTTACGAACCGCGGGTAGAATCGGTAGAATCGCATTGCATGTGATCGTACGGTTCCATTGATTCCATGCAATTCTACAAGCAATCTTAGCGATTTACAAAAGCTGCGATTCTAGGGCGATTTAACAATGTTTCCCTACCTAGGATCGTAAAATCGTACAAAATCGGGATTTTGACAACCTTGACCGCGACCCTCGGACAAAATTAACATAGGGCTGAGCAAAAAAAGTGTAAAATCGAACCAACTGACCCAAACTAATGAAAGCGATCGGGAAAAAAGCGAGCAATTTTATCAGAATCAAGAATATTTGGTTAATTTTGATTTAGCCGTGATATTATACTTTTGAAACCAAACCGAACCGAGGTCATACAAGTACTATACATTTAATTTTTTACACTTATATTATTAATGCATTTATATTTATATCTTATAATATCGAGTATTCTATTTACATGACTTTTCACTCTTTTCATTTACTTTCGTTTTTCTACATTCAACTTCTATTATACAGAATTATGTTCACTCTAATTTTGTAAATTGAATTATAAAATTTTTCTTTTTGTGATTGAAAAAATCTCAACATTATGTATTTGTTCCGCCATCTACCGAAATTTGAAGATTACATGTTTACTCTTTGAAAATCGAATGTTCATTCTCGGATTAGCTACGATTTTGAAAAATGATAAAATCGAACTTTGGTTTGGTTTCAGTTTTGGTTTCAGTCAAAAGTGACCAAGATCGACCAAAACTGAACCATCACCCCCCTCGTGAGCTTATTGAAGATGATAGACCTCCATGCTGTCATTCATTACCCGACGACCCTCTACAACACCCGTCATCTCACTCCTCAATAATAACCTACTAAGAACATCCACAACTAACACAACAAGAAAGGAGACATCGGATCCCCTTGACGAAGTCCTCTTGTAGCACGAAACCATTCATTAGGCTCCCATTAACCATAACAGAGAACGAGGAAGATGAAAGAGACCCTCCGATCCATTTACGCTAATAGAGTCAAAATCCTTTTTTATCCAAAACTAGATCGAGGAGGTGCTTTATCACAACTTACGATAAATGCAATGATGAAGAAGAATGTGAGAAAAAGTGCTCTTAAGTTGTTGGGAGATTTGTTCTATACTAGTGGGATTTCTTTTAATGTGGCAAAGAATCCTCTTTTTGCAAAAGCACTTGAAGAAGTTGCTCGTCATGGTCCCGATTTTAAAGCCCTCTCATTCCGTGAGATTAGAAAAACACTTTTGAATGAAAAGGTCTATTGAGCAACATAGGGAGGAATGGAAATAGATAGGGTGCACTATCATGTCCGATGCTTGCTCTGATAAGAAGTTGAGGTCGATTTGTAACTTGGTTTTTTAAAATCAATTGACACATCTGCCTTTTCAAAAACAGTCCAAAAAGTGTTTGAAATGCTAGATGCTATTGTGGATTTAGTTGGGGAGGAGAACGTCGTACAAGTAGTCACCGATAATGATGCGACGTATAAGGGAACTTTGTTGATGGAGAAAAGAAAGAATTTGTATAGGACTCCATGTGCAGCCGATTGCACTAACTTAATGCTGGAGGACTTTGAGATGAAAGTGAAAGTTCATCAAGTAATGATTAGGAAAGGTAGAAAAATTACATCGTACATCTATTTAAGAACGATGCTTATTTCTATCTTGAAAGAATTTACTAAAGGGAGAAATTTGGTTCATCCATTTATGACTTGATTTATCGCCGTTTACTTGACATTGAAGTGCCTCATGGAGCATAAGGTTGAAGTGAATTGATGGCAATGTTTTCTTTGGCAAAGTGGAAACAAAGTAAGTTTGTACCGATCGATGAAAGGAAAAGTGTCCAAAACATTGTATTGGACACTCTATGCCGGATTAATGTTGGGCTATGTCTTAGGGCAGCCCATCCTTTGGTTAATGTACTACGCGTGGTAGACTCGGATGAGCCGGGAGCTATGCCTTTCTTGTACGAGGAGATAGATTGTGCGAATTTTAACTTCATGATTTAATCTCAACTAAAATTGTTTATTTTTTATCTTGGTAGATATAAGCCGATTTGGAGTATTATTGATGAGAGGTGGAACAATTATCTCCATAGGCCATTGCATGCAGCAGCCCATTATCTAAAGATTCTAAACGTGCGAGCTCCCCAATGAAATGGAGGTTAAAAATGGGCATAGGCTTTTTGATTCCATTGAAAAGTTAGTGAAGGATCGGATCAGATTGAGAGGCTCTATTATTCAACAGCTTTGATACATTCCATCATCAATGAGCCATGTTTGATAGTGATGGTTCCAATGATACGGTAGAGAAGAAACATCTGGCCGATTGGTGGAATAATATGGAGATGACGAGCGTGAGCTTCCCAATTTTGCTATATGTGTAATTAGCTTGACTTGTAGCTCTTCGGGATGTGAGCGCAATTAGATTGCATTTGAGATGGTAAGATTATTTTTATTAGAAAGTAAAGTTTTTATTAATTTTATAGTATGAATATTACGCTTATCCTATGATTTATTGTGGTTTAGATTCACACCAAGAAAAGAAACTACTGCACCAAAAGATGATGAATAACTTGCTTTTGTGATGTACAATTCTAAGCTCATGAACAAGAAGTTTAGAAATGTGGAGATGCAATTTGAAGAAGTCAACTTAGACGAGGAATGGATTAGTGAGAGAGACATGAATTTGGATGAAGAAGATGACGATGATGTTAAAGTTAGTAGCGATCCATGTTGGAGAAGGAGATGACATAGACTTGACACTTCGTCGTGATGATGATATGGATCCCTTTGATGCTAGTGAGAAGAGAAGGAAGTGTGGATCCAGCCTATCGAGGCAGAAGACGATGATGGGAATGATGGTTGTGGGGATGACAATTGGTTAGACTTAGAGGGAAATTTGAATGCTGAGGACTTGAGCTAGTTTTATACTTGTTTGTTATTGTTAAACATATTTTTTTTGTTGAGAATGTTTGTGTTTTTTTCTTTCTATGTTATGGCTTAATTTTGTTATGTTTATATTGGTACACGTATTATATGTAATAATATATAATTTTAGGAAGTTTGTAAGATTTTACGATCCGATCTTACGATTCCGATGTTATCCCCCTCTCCAATCTTACTTAAGATCCCAATTTTGACTAGGTTGGTTGTGGTATATTTGCAAATGTCCTTACTGTTCTTCAAATATTTGAGATTGCAATTGAGTTTAAGATCAATTTAACTAAGTGTGGATCAGTTGACATTATTGTTGAACCTTCTTTGAATTCATATACTAATCTTTTGAGGTGTTCTGAAATAAATTGTCCTTTTTCCTATCTTGGACTTTCTTTAGGTAGGAATCCTAGGGTGACTAAATTTTGGGATCCGGTTATTGACAAGGTGTCAAAAAGGCTAGCTAGGAAGAAGGGTGCTTATTTTTCTTTAAGGGAGAAAGTTACTCTCATCGAGTCATGTCTAGCATTTACATTGATTATCTTTCTCTGTTTAAGTTACCCACGGGAGTGGCAGAGCGATCAGAGGGTATAATGCATCGATTTTTGTGGTATTTGTTCGGGGAGGAGAGTATAGCTCATTTAGTCGCTCGGAAGAAGGTTAGTAGGCCTAAGGAAGAGGGGTGTTTAGGGCTTGGGAAATTGATTATAAAATAATATTGCTTAGATTGGCAAGTGGTTATGGCGTTTTTCGCTGAAGCATGATTCTTTATGGCATAGAGTTATACGGAGTAAGTGTTGTGCGAATCATAATAGGTGGGATACATCTACCGGTCTTTTCACCACGTTTTTCCTCTTCTATCCCCATTTTGGGGTTGGGGTTGGGAATCAAGTCTGGTTTTGGGATCGGATATGGAACTTTCCTCTCAAGATCTCTTTTCCTTGCTTGTTTCGGCTTTTCAGTTTTCATAACGCGCCTATTGCTGGTTCTCTTCATCGGAAGGGGGTCCGGTGACTTGGAATTTTTATTTTGTGAGGAATTTTAACGATAGGGAGTACATGTCAGTTGCATATTTATTGCAACAATTGACTTCTTACCGTTAGATCTTCAATCCATTGTCGAATTTGATTTCTAGAGCTGAGTCTTTTTTCGTGGAAGTTCATTTCTAGTTGTTTTCTCCTCTTCTATCCCCGGTATGAGGTTGGGGTTGAGAATCAAGTCTGGTTATGGGACCGAACAGGGAACTTTCCTAGTTTCCTTTCAAGATCTCTTTTTCTTGCATGTTTTGGCTTTTCAGTTTTTATAATGCGCCTATTGCTGTTATTCTTGTTCGGGAGGGGGTTAGGTGACTTGGAGTTTTCATTTTGTGAGGAATTTTATTGATAGAGAGTCTATGTCAGTTGCAGATTTAATGCTACAATTGCCTTCTTTTCCACCGTTGGATCTTTAATCCATCTTTGAATTTGAGTTTGTGAATTGTGTCTTTTTCGGATAGGTCTTGCTTTAAAGTTCTTGTCCAAATACACCGTTTGACTTTCCTCTTTATCATTTCATTTGAAAGTCGAAGGTTGCTTGACTTTCCTCTTTACCATTTTATTTGAAAGTCGAAGGTTCTATTCAAATACAAAGTCTTTGGCTTGGTCAGTGGTCCTTAGTCGTTTGAATGCTAATAAACATATTGGTCCTTTGAATATTAACGATTGACGGCAGAGGAGATATCCGAAAATGTATCTCTCCAGGTGTGTGTTATGTGTATGGGGACTAGCGAGTCTCATGAGCGTTTGTTCACGCATTGCTCAACGGCTCTAGTCTTTGGAGTAGACCGTTTGAGATAAGGGGGAGCTGTATATTATGCCTCGAGGTGTGGAGGAGTTTTGCATGATTAGACATTTGGATTTTGGTCGGTCGAGGGATGCTTCTTTCTTGTGGGGTTACGTTTAGTTTGCTGTTGAACATTTAGATTGATAGAAACTCTCGAATTTTTAGAAATTGAGAGTTATTGTTTTCGTTATTGTGGGAGAAAACTGTAGTCTTTTTTGGGCTAGGAGTTTTGGTGCTTACAAATCTTGGCTTTTGGTGAGTTGGCTTAGAGATTGGAAAGCTGCTATAGTGTAATTCGTGTACATTTTTTGTTTTACATTTTGGTGGATTTCTTGTACTCCATTTTTGTATCTTCTTCTCTTATCAATGACATTTCTTCTTTTATCAAAAAAAAAAAAAATTCAGGTAGAAAGTATCAAAGATTGTGCGTGATTGTACCAATACATGCATTTTGATATTCAACAAAACGAGTATCAACCAGGGCAATGTGTGAGAATGCTAGGTGACCTTTACGACCATGATAAGAGCTAATCTTACTCCACCAAAATGGATGGGTATCCCCTTGAGATAGGCATTAGGAAGGTAAGTCGGAAGAGACAGAGTGATTAGATGCTCTACAAGGGAGTGGGTAAGAATCAAACTTGGAGGAGTTGGTAAGAATCAAACTTGGAGGAGTTGGTAAGAATTAAACTTGGAGGCTTGAACATACTCTTTGGCATGTCGGGTGGTAAAGGATCCTATTAATTTTTTAACTATTTTGGAAAGATGTATTAGGCTTAAAAATAAAATGTTAAGGATTAGCTATAGGTAGCTGGGTTATAGGAGTTTAAGAATCATCTGGAGCATAAAATATATCATTTAGGTGGTCTATTTTAGATGCTGAAGATTGAGGGAAATAGGGAAATGAAGTACGAGATAAAAAGGAGTCTATATTCATTTGAAGAAGAAAACTATTGGTAGGCACTCAATCTAATGATCTAGAACTTGTGAAATAATATATGACAAAGGATTTGAAGACTACTTTCATATTCTATAATTTTTCAAAGACAAAACTGCTGTCGACTTATAATTTCTTCAGCGAACTTACAAAGAGAAAGGATAGGCTCAAGGTCTTAATAAGTCGGTTTTTCAAAATCAGGACTTAGTTTTGTTTTCTAATGTGATAGATTTATACTAAGATGACAAGTATACAGAACAATCTGAATTTTTGGCTTTATTTTGAACTTGCAAAATGGATCTGTTTATCATAAAGAGATCCGTCGTTCTGCTTCCCCTTAATTGTGATTTGAACAAGTAAAAGTTCTGGCTTGGTCCGAGTGGGGCTCGAGACTTTGAGCCTTGCGTGTCTACCATTTCACCACCAAGGGAGGCGTGCAAAGGTTTCCTCGGGCCGGACGGATCCGAGAAGGTAGAGTTCCCTTGCAAACGATTCAAGTGAAAATCGATTCCTATGGGGCGTAGGCCTCCCAAAAGGTAACGGAGCACAAATAAAAAAAAGAATGACCTTCAATTTGACTATAAAAAATATAAATAAGCGGAAATCAGGTCGGGTTAATTATCCGAAAAAATTGAAACCCTGCATATATAGGATGATCATGAGACTTCCCTCTATTGATCGGGGAGAGAAGGGGGAAGATCGTTTATGTACAACAGAAGAGTATACAAAGTCAACGGATCTCAATGTCACTGAGCATACTAATCCGAAAATCAGCCAGAAGAAGTACTGGATGGAGAATGATCAAAGTTGTGACTTTCCATCAGTGTAATGAGAATTTAGCCAAGGAACATGGTTATGGGCTCTGACACCAAGGATGGGAGGGTGTATGACAGATCTATACAAGATCTGTAAGAGACATGAAAGCTATGATACCATAGAAACTATTAAAGAAAGAGACAGAGTGACTAGTATGCTCTTTGACATGAAAGCTGGATCGGGGTGGAGGGGCGGTCGCTGTAAGGGGCCTTTTAAAATTAGAATCTTTTTATTTTGACCAATTGTTGAATATTGCTCGCAGCGCCAAATACTATGTACACCAGAAACGAACCTTTCTCCATAGGCAATATGGTACTTTCGAAAGGCTTGCCTCAGCCATGGCCCTAGAGTGAGCTTCATGCAAGCCTCGTGACCTAGGTGTGCCTCGTGTGCGTTTTTAACAATTGTGACATCAATAAAGAAGAAGCATGACAACCAAGAAGGCAACACTATTTGTCCTAAGGTTATCATATTGTAAGAGCCAAGGCAACCAACTCAAGACAGTTGCATAGTTCCATAGTTTTCGAAGGCGTAAAGTGAGACATAGGCGACACAAACCTTGGCGATTAAAAAGCAAAGCAAGAAGTAGCTAGAAAAGCAACAATATGGGAAAAATTAATAATCATGCATATGTATAATGTTAAATAACAATGTCTGAAATTATATCGGCAATATCATAAGTTTAAGCATCCACTACAACTTCAAACAACAAATATAATCATCATTCTAAAGTGACAAATTGTCATTCAGTATCATGCCTTCTAGGATTGTTCCGTTTTGAAGCTGAGCCTAACTCTGAAATTTATGGCTTTGGCCAAAAAGAGAAGAAAAAGAAGAAAATAATTTTGGGGAAAATAGAATAATTGGGGTAGGAATTCACCGGAGGAATGGAGCACAAAGCTCGCCGTCGGCAGTGGAGAAGTCATCTCTCTCTCCTCTGCTCTTGGTCTCGGTGATGGGAAAAGGTGTCGATCTACTGGATACGATGTTGACTAGCTTATGTTGTCAGTTTTAGGTCAACAAAACATTGTCGTCTAGCCCCCTGTTATTGTTTGAGGCATAAGACCACTTTCAACAAATGGTTAATTTCCAAAGGGGTCCAAAATGTAATTTTTCCTAACAACATCGAAAGAGGAGGGGCGACAAAGGGGTCCAGGCGCTTGCCTCATTCGGCTTTGAAAACTATGCATAGTTCACTCGAGGAAACATTGAACGTTGAGGTTTGAAAGAAGCTCATCATGCACCATCCAAAACTCCCGATATACATGCAAGACTATATGTATCTTCCTATATGTTATGATTCTTAATCGTGGACTTCTCCATAAGGAAGCACGATGATTAAGGGGAATAGGCACATTTCTTATGCTACTAAGTAAATCTTTTGCCAGGACGTTGGGGCAGTCCTACTTTTTGTCGATCATTTTGTTGTGTGTATGTATACTTGTCTTTCATTGTTGATATGTACTACAGTATCCATGCTTTACTGAATATTATTTCATAGTGCTTCATTCTCACGTCCCCTAAAAATAGAATGGTCACTCTTAGACATATCCGTCTTTTAATGATTCGGTGGTGGTTGTAATATCAGGTTGACATATGGGATGAAAGGAGAGTTTTTGGATCCCGGGGTCAGAATCTGAAAGATGAAATGCTAGGCAAAAATTCTCTTGCTCAGGTCAGCAATGGAAAGAGCTCTAGTCCAAATCCTATCAAGATAGTGAAGAGGGATGCTCACTCATTGAGGATTGTGAGTTGTGTGTTTTAAGCTACTAAGATTTCTCTATACATGTGTCTTTTTGCATCTTGGTTTGCTATTTTATTCAAAATCTGAAATGATACATGTTATAAATCTTTACTTTCAGAAATTAGCTGTTGGGGGTATGCCGGAAAAAATATTGACCTCCTTTCAACTGGAACATGAGGAGCATGTCAATGAAGAAACTGCCTTAAACAACTGTAAAGTTGCAGTTCGTCATATTGAAGAATTGGAGAGCGATTTTGAATCCATTTGCGCTCAAGGTAAGGAATATACTTGTGACCTGAAGAATGATTATAGTGGTTGGTTGATGGGGATTAAATATTTGATGGCAATGCTCTTGGGATCCATATTTCTTTTCATTGTTTCAATGAGAATTCCGAGGAAGTTAGTCATCACTCGTCAGTCTTATTTGTTAATTCTTTTGGTGAGGTTCTTGTGGGTGTTTAAGCTGCAGATGTTTCCACAAACGGGTATATTGAGCTTGACCATGGAAATTTTGGCCTGTTAGTTAGTCATAGCATAAATCAAAAGTGGGTTTGTGTTTGTAATTATTTATTACAACAACAACAACAACAACAAAGCCTTTATCCCAAACTAGTTGGGGTCGTCTAAGATGAACCATCAATAGTCCAAAAGTCTCAAAGAAAAGGATAAGAAAGAAAA
>JAOTQG010083723.1:0-13904 GCA_025631175.1 Iris virginica
TATACATAAAATATAATTAATGTATAAAAAATATGTATATAATTATATTATAAAATATAATATTTTTTAATATCTCTCTTCCCAACACACTCACTTTTCCCATTCCTAATACACACATCCCCACAAATAAAACACTCTCTTTCCAATCACACTATCATCATTTAGAATTACTATTCATTTGTTGTGGGTCCTACTGACCTCTCTTATAAGATAGATATTTGGATGTGATATTTGAAATATATGTGATATGTAAAATGTAATGATATTCAAATGTAATGATATGTGAGATTCGTGATCTGACCCTTAATAAAATTTATATCAATATTTAACATATGTGAAACAGAAAATGATGTACCAAGTGTGAAAGAAAATCCCAATTTTCCATTATGGTCATGAGCTTGCAAAATGGTTTTTTAATTGTCGAAAAGTTGCATTTGGGTTCCATAATATTTTTTTGTCATAATGAAATTTGCATTTGGGTTCCATAACGGTTTTTGGTCATATTTATTAGCTAATGTTAACTTTTTGTATGAATTTATAAATGCAAAATTATAAACGGTGTATTTTACATATTTTAAATTATAAAAGAAATAAAACATTCATTTTTCTTAAATAGATGTTTTTTTTTATTTGAAAATTCCATGTTTTTGAAACATCTTTTTTTTAAATATATTTTTCCAAAAAGAAAATTAATAAATTTTGTGTTTAGTAAAAGGTTAAATTGAAAGGACCCCCTGTGTAATTCGTAATTTTGGGAGTGCTCCCCTGTAAAATTTTTCGTAAGGGTTCACTTACCTGTGTATTCACGATTAGTCGAAGTTAAGATCTCATCCATATTTTAGTACTGAAGTGAAAGAATTCGGAGAAAGTTACGAAGGCTAATGACAATAATGCCCCTGAATCAAATAATACCCTTCAACTTAGTAATTTGCGGGCCCTCTTCTTTCCTCCTCCTTTACTTCTCCTTTACGCCCCAATTCTGCAGAACGCGATTTCTAGGGTTTCACAACAATGTCTACTTCCGGTGGCTCAAGCAAAGATCGGTGCCGTTGTGGTTTAGCTCTTCGGACGCGACATTCATGGAGCGAGAAAAATTCAGGAAGACGATATGTAGGATGTCTGATTTACTATGAGGTTAGTCTCATGACCCTAAGTTTTGATTTTACTATAATTTTAAAACCCTTTTGATTTGGATAAGTGGAATAAATGTTGAAGAATGAAGGTTGTTGTGGATATTTCTCTTGGGTCGATCCACCAATATGTATCAGAGGCATGGAATTTGGGAAGAAGGTGCAATTCAAATTGAACTCACTGAAAAGGAGGAATGAAGACCTTTAAAGAATGAACGAAGAACTTGAGATGAAAAATGCATATTTGATTCGGGAAAATTTTAGATTGATTAGGTTTGAAAGGAAAGTGAAAGAAAACAATATGTTGATGAGGCTGTTTTTGATTTGTTTAGTTGTTTTGATTATAGTTGTTAGTATTCCTAAACAAGTGGACAAAAGGTTTTATTTGAAATGATGAATAATGCAGAGTTGTTTTTTGTTCACATTTTGTTTTGAAATGATGAAGAATGCAGAGTTGTTTTTGATTCAGATTTTGTTAGTACTTTGACGAAGAATGTAGTTCCAAAGTCAAAGATAATAGGGCAAACAAAAGAGAGTGTGAAAGAGAAGGAAATAAACCCACAAATGATTCACTTAATAGATGGTCACTTAATACACTTCCCTAGTTCACAAACGATTAGCTTCCAAACTCACAAACCACTACTTCATACACTAAACATCCAAACTAAATAAACAACATAGCCAAACCAAACTGACAACACCTCCAAACCTAGGATGAAGTCAACAAACCATTACTACATAGGATGAAGTAAACAAACCCCTTGATCTGATCTGTAATTGACATTCATAGATAAATAGTTAAGATTAAGAAAATGAAATGCTTGAAATATAAAGTAATAATGAACAAGGTAGTGACATATATACTCATGCATTTCTCAAACTGTTTAACACTTCCAATTGAAGCAGCCTTGCAAATCAACTCTTTCAAATCTAATCCTCTGAATTTGGTTTTGAAGTTGCTGTGCAGGTGTCTGACACAAAATCTATGGTCAACCCTAGGGAGTATTCATTAAAGACCTCAACTAGCCCCTTCTGTCTGTCTGAAATGGAAGACAAACTGGTTACATGATCCCTGCCAAAGTCTTCAATCAATTGGATAAATAACCATGCCCAAGTCTCATAATTTTCTACTTCTACAACTGCAAATGCAATTGGGAACATATTGTCATTGCCATCCCTTCCAACTGCACTAAGGATCTGGCCAGTGTAAACCTCCTTTAGAAAGCATCCATCTAACCCTACAATAGGCCTGCAACCGGTTAAAAACTCATTCATATGTGCAGCATATCTTACATAGATCCTACGGAACCTTTGCTTGCCAGTGGCTGGATTTGTTGGGGCATCAATTAACATTCGGGAATCTGGATTACACTTTATCACAGTTAGTGCATAGTCCCTAATTGTTGCATACTGTTCTTATATATCCCCATCAATAATTTTCAAAGCTATTGTCTTGGTAGTGTAGCATTGATATCTAGTGACATTCACTTCAAATTTTTTTCTAACAACTTTCTGCATAGCCCTAACCTTCCCGTTAGGGTCATCCCTAAGCTTTTCAAGATAATAGTTGGCGAGATAGGTTGAATTTAACAAGTGATTCTCATGAGAAGTTGTACATTTGTGTGGCCGTCTAAAACTTTTGATTTGGAATGTACTTTTCCCTTGCATTCTTGAAGCATGAATCCTCCATCCACATTCTTTCTTACACTTAGCAGTTATCCTTGCATTTTCATTTTTTACGTAAACAACATCATATTTGTTCTTAATAATCCACTAAACCAAACTTTCCCTAAAAACCTGTGGTGAAGGGTATATCTTTGCAACCAATAACCTTCAGTGATTTTCTCTCTCTTTCTGCATTGTACTGTAGGAAAACAATATTCTTATCATCAGACAAATTAATCTCCAACAATTCATCCTCTTCCCCAAGATCTGGATTCCAATCCTCCTCTTCAATAATATTCTCATCACCTACACCACCCTCTTCCTCACTAGCAACACTTTCTTTTTCTTCAGATGCAACCAGACTGACCAAATCATCCTCTTCCCCAGAATCTGAATTCCATTCAGGGTCTTCAGGTAATTTCCAATCAGGATCATCAATTTCATCCTCTTCTAACATATTTATGTTCATATACTCTTCTAACTCCAGTGCTCTATTGACAGTACTAGTTTGAGTTTCCTTAACTTGTCAACCCATGCATGAAATGCCTCATTACTAAACAACTCATCATCTGAACCATTAGGACAGTGACCATGACTCACACTTATTTCCTCAATATGTTTTTCATTCGTACGAATATGATGCACTACATCTAGTGGATCTTCCACTCCAACCACATACACAGACATTAGTGTTAGACCTATAAAGGATTCCACCATCCTCAACACATCTGGATCACCATTAATTGCAACAAAATCACTTTCAAGACTTCCTGATTTTTTGTAAAATAGTGAACATATATGGAGGTAGTACTCCCACATCATCACACATTGACAAAAGGTCTATAGCACTCATTAAATCAGGGTCAACATTTTCAATGACACGCACATTTCCTCTCACATACTTAACACCTTCTATTGATCCCCCATAATGTAGATGCAAAACTTTCATATCAGTCATTTTGATTCTGTAAAAAACCATGAAAAACAAATGGCATTTCTTAATACATCACTAATACAGGACCAAATTGAATAACAATTAACAGTTAGGGGAAAATATTATAACTAAACCAGGACCACATTGAATAACAATTTTGGGGAAATATTATAATAGTAGACAGAACAAAATGGGGGGGGGGGGACCACTTTTTGCATACTTTAGCCAAAATCCCACCAAGATTAGTAACAAACCCTAAAGGAACAATTTTTATTGTACAAAAACCTGTATTTGGCCTTTTCCCTATCTCTTTTCACTTTACCCGTATAAAAAATCCTAAGTAACAAACACAAACCGACAAACATGCCTTTGACCATATTTATGAGCATATGTTACAAAACGGCAAAGGACACTATAAAAATGGAAGGAAAGTGGGTGGAATACTTACAGACTTGCGGATACGACGAAGCACTAATTTCTGCTCAACCGATTTCACCATCACTTCGACAATACGAAACCCTAAAACTTTCAATCGGCCACCACTTCGACAATACCCTTGTTTAAGCAAACTAGGAACACTAAATCAGAAAATGCGAATGGAAAATCTGTGAATGTCGTGGAAGAATGGAAATGTTTGTGGATAAACCCTAAATCGCCTAAATTGCCTTTTGGGACTGCTCGTTTCTTTGTAGGTTGGGTTGGGTCAATTCGTCAACGTTGGGTGAGTAAAATGTTGTTTTTAATCAGGGGTATTTTAGTCATTTTGTAGAGCTTCGTTAGCAAAAACTGACGTTTGACTAACCGTGTATACACATGTAGGTGAACCCTTACGAAAAATCTTACAGGGGGCACTCCCAAAATCACGAATTACATAGGGAGGGGTCCTTCCTATTTAACCCTTCAGTAAAATTTGTAAAAGCATCACATTGCTGATATCGTATTGATAACATATTGTAAATCATACACACAAATAATATAGAGAGAGATATAGTTTAAGGAGGAGAGAGGAGTCATATCTTCTCATCTGATATAGAAATCTCTACCATTATCTAGGGAATCTTAGAATATACAAGCTATATTAAACTCCTATATACTATGTCGGATAGAAATAGTTATATATTTTGTAATATTTACAACATCAACTTTATACGAAGTTAATTAAAATTTCACTTCAAAATAGAAATCATTTTAGCTCAAAAACATGTTTCACTTATTTTGAGACGTAAGAGTATTAAGAAACGTTTTCGTTTATTGTAATTTTAAGTTCTCTCAATCTGGCTTGTTTCTAATTTATCAAGAAACGATATGTAGTCATTTCAGTTGCATAGTTTAGCTATTATGTGCTGCTTTGGAAGGTTGCAATATGATATCGTTAAGCTGATCAAAAAAAGTTCCAGGTAGAAACTTCATTACCATTTCGAGCATTGATCTTTATATAACTAGTGTACAGCCGCCTCAAACATAATAGCTACACTATAAAGATACCCAAATGCAGGGTCTAGGGGTAAATTGGATCCATAAAGCGACTTTACGCAACAGCATTGCAATAATAATTAACCTAGCTCAAATTCTGATGGCTAAGCACCGCTACCTGAAGAAGAATATTTAAGATATACATGAATATATGCTAATCTAACATCTTACTCAACAAGGTATGACTTTCATATGTCAGGTCTCGGGATCTGTGAAATAGCCGGGGCTTTCTAGTTCACCTGTTTCTGCGGAGGCAAATGATTCGGAAGTAGTAACTGTTGAGAGAGAGGAAGGAGATTCATCGGAATCTGAGATGACCTCATCATCATCATGCAGGATAAGGTGTTCTTCGTCAATTTCAGATGTGTCTGACCCTGATGCTCCCATCAATAGCTTGTTAATTGCAGCTTTTGCAGTTTCAACGAACCATTCATCCTCAGGAAGTGCACTATTATTTGAAACAAACAATCTTAAGGGTAGGTGGGTAAAAGATAATCTACATGCATGTACTCGCGTTCGTAAAAACAGAAGAAACAAAAAGAAGACAGAGCAAGTGGTTGGCTTAGGATACCTTTGTGGGTCTATGCCTCTACCGGAGAAGGTCCTTATTGCCCGAGTAATTATGGCTGATGCAATTTGATGCACATGTCTTGATGGGTAACCCGCAAAGCGTGCAATTTCAACAGTAAAGTGCATATCCAGAATTAACTGCCAAAAAACTCGTTGAACAACAGCTCAATAAATAACCGCCAACATACAGCAAAATTAAGTGGGTTCACAGCACCAAAGCCTAACTACTTGATATTCTTCTGGTACTTAAGGACAGATAAGCACTCATCCACAGGTTATATTTACCATGGATAACCCTAAGGTCCCTAACCACATCCCACCGGGCAATATGAAAAACAAGTGAAGAAATGTGAAATGCATGAAACATATTGTAGCAAAATAAAAGTTCCCTTTATATTAGTCTGAGTTACAAATAAGTCGGGTTGTGCTTGTCTCTTGATGAAATTGCTATACAAATGCTTATGGTTCCTTTTTTGGGTCTTTGCAGCTGTTATTTCTTTTATTTATGTAAGCATAAAGCAAAAAATACCTGTTGCAACCCTAGTGGCTTTAGAGTAGCTGATTCATCCTCCAAAACACTCCAGAACTCATGTTCCTCAGACAGCCACATTACTACCGTCTCTGTTAGCCTGGCAAGTAAAACTTTCTGTATCTTTTCTTTTCCAAGTAGCACATCTCCGGCAACAGTTGCTAATTGCTGGAGCTTCCCAAATAATGCCTGTTAGGAGCAACATAACATTCATCATTAAATAACAACGAAAAGGAGGTGGAATTTTCAAACAGCTCTAACAGAACAACACTAGCTGAGTAAATTTGAAAGGTTGAATGTGTTGCAGAAGAAACGCATTCTTCTATTCGATCACCGTCCATTATAAACTAAAACAAATATGAAGAAGAAAAGAAAGGAGAAACCCAAAATAACTAAATAAAAATTCTTCACTAATTTGAGAAAGAACCTGGAAGGGCAGTGAAGGCAAAGGGTCAGAATCCCAGAACAGATCCTCCTCACCTTCCCCACTTATATAAATTTGTGCATCCAGTCTTGTTTTACCATCTCTCGAGTAAATGAAATTTACAACATATTGACGACAAAAATGATCTCTAAGCTTCTCCAATGAATGCTGAAGATGACGCTTGCAATCCTTCAATTCTATTGTAGTCGTGTTCATGAGAGGCAAAGTGCTTTCAGTAACCGTGGTGCTTCCTGCTTCTTTGTTCTCACTTAGCACACTCCGAATTCTATTTACAGCCATTGGCAATAGCTCCTCAGCAACAGTGAATGCAACTCCCAATAGTTGAAGTTGCTGCGAATCTGTTTCCGCTCTAAAAGGTATAGCCTCTTTCAGATCTGCCAAATTATCATCCTCGGAGGGACCAGGTAAAGCTTTAATGAGTGCATCTATGTATTTATCAAAAAGCTCAGAAATCCGCGTCAATATGTTCCCTCCAAAGTGCAAAATCACTAGGTGAGTTAACTGTTCCACTATTTCCTGTTGCAAAGTATTCAAAGCACATTAGAATATAGTGATCCTTGGCCCATTATGAAATATTTAAGTTTGTATTTTGTTTAGTTATTTAATCAACAAAATATGATCGTCATAAGTCATGAACTTGAAGAAAATCACAATTTAACTTCTGATGCACAAGTAGACCACTCCTCTTACGCTTACCACTGAACGCTTGCCAGATACCAATCTGCATTTCTCTATTGCAAATCATATGCAAATATCTAGGTGTTTCAGGGTTAGTATTCAGAAAGAGAAAAAGGAAATTCCTAAATAATTAAGAATACTCACTTTGACCATGAAAATGAACCTGGCTCCACTATCAACAATGACACTATCAGATGATGTAGCAAAAGTAGAAAGTGGAGATGCAAAACGAGGCGACAATGGAAAATTTTCATCACTTTCAGAGAAGTCGAGAACTATTTTTCTAGCCCGTCTAAAATTCAATTCCAGAACTTCTTCAATGTAAGGCCTCAAAAGCACCAAAAGCAACTTTGAGAGTTTCAGGCCTTGTGACTCCAACACAGAACTGTGGTTAAGACTAGCCTGGACGCATGTGCTTGCAGCACGTAATGCAGAAACTGTCTCGGAAGAGGGTGCATTCTCCTTAACCAACCGGACGAAGGATTCAATCTCCCATTCTGCCCATTGAACAACTCTATTACTGTATACAGGATTGTCACCAAACATCAACCCCATTTCTCTTGTAGTCGATGAGATCGTAGAAAAGACAAGATTAGACAGTGTGGCTGAATATGTTTCAGGGTAACATGGACACAAAGGAAGAAAAGCCTCGATGCTCTTCTGAAGGCGGCTCCCATTTGATTTTAGCAGAAGCTGATGAGCCAAAGGACCTTTACCAAGCTTCAATAAACCAGATACAGCTTTCTTTAGTTCAGCAATATCGACAAAAGGTTGTTCAGTAATCTCAACAAGTTGATTCTCAAGCACTGCCTTTCTTTTCAGGAAAGAAGACTTGTAAAATGATGATGGTTCATTGGATAAAGCATCCCCCGAGCCTCTAAGTTCTGGGTAGCTTCTTTCTTGACCATCTATTGCCTCAATCGCTTCTTCTACTTTGTGCTCAGCAAGGAGAACATCGATATTTTCCAGAAACAATGTCCTATGGTCTTCTGCTTCATTTGGAAAGGGATCTTCATGAACAGAACTTTGAGTATTTTCTTCAGCTTCTGCACTAACTGGATTAACTCGGATCCACTCATCCAACTCATGACACACCCCATTCATCAAATCCTGCACAAGAATCCCTTGAGCAGATATATTCTTCCTCAGATCATTCAACTCATGCTCCATTTCAACAACCTCCTCAGATAACCTAAAATAAATAGATAGCAATATGACATACATGAACAAGTGCATATATGTGTTTAGATGTGAATGCCACAAAAGAAAAAAGTAAGTGAAAGAATCAAATAGCGGTTTACATGCAACTAGCAATTAATGCCCCACAGTTTTTGAGGGAATGCAGTTTTGAAGCAGGAATCAGGAGCAAGGATGTCAACACATGAATAGTAAAGCAACTCATTAATTACTCAAATTTCTGCTAATGAGACTTATGATATGCACAATGAAGAATTACGAGAAGGATAATTCCACATACGACAAGATTTGAATAATTTCTCGGTGCCTATCTTTTCTAGAAAAATAAAAGTGAAACTGATAAGAAGGCTCCAATCGGGCATTAGCCACCACACTGCCTCATGATTTTCTATCATGTGCTATTCTCTTTTTCTTCCTCACCCGCTCTTTCTTTGACAATTTCCATTTTATGTTTATGTTTTCTCGAGACATGCTGCACGTAAACTATCTAGGATACGACGCAAGCTTATCAAATGTTCTTGAAATAATTCAGGTTTGTTTCTTGGCTGGTATTTGGTAACTTCTGAGATGCCAAGTTTGAGCTTATTAAGTTGTAACAGCGGCACAAAGATCTGGGTCTCGTACAATGTGTAGGATAAGCTTTCATTTAAGGGCCAAATTTGAAGTGAAAGCATCTGACAATTACCTTCTTGATCTTATTTCTCGTGCTTTTCCTTTCCTTTCTTTTTTCTAAGTCTAGATAAATTAGTCTTTCTATTCAATTCAGATGATATAGAGTTTACAGCTTAATATGCAGCCCAAGCTAAGCTGTTAAGGATGTAGGTGATATTTCAACTGTTTTGTTTCTTCTTTAATCCTCTTTAATTCTATCTGCATGCTCGAACATTGAATTTGGTGATCTTTCTTATGAATAGAAAATGAAGAGCATGAAACACAATTATGAACCCACACATACACTCCACAAAAAAGTAGCCCAAGATGAATGCCTGTACTGAAAAAGCAATGCATATTAATGGTCAACAATCTATACTAGACCTTTGCTAGAGAAACTACAAAAATATTCCAGAGGATACAACTTATATCTAAAGAGGATTGGGGGGGGGGGGGTTACTGGAAATATAGTGCAAAAACACCTAACCATTTGAAAAGTGGACTCTCAATTCCAGTCCAAACACGTACAAGTGACACTCCTATAAGGACAACAAACTGTAAACTCATTCATCTTTAAGAAACAATAAATAGTTTTACAAATTTGACCAATAAAGAGTATTTCCTTCATATCATATGCTTAAACCAGCAGATACATTGATCAACAAGGTCCTTTAGTCAACTGCCTTCAAGTCATCAAAATTAGATACATAAATATAGAGAGAGATACACAGGCATACATATGTACAGTAACAATATTACATATAAGCACACAAACACATAGGTTCTCTGCTGCATCCTTCTGCTCTATATCATTGTATTGTCAGAAAGAATATAGCACTAAATACCTCAGGAAAGCCAAGTATTTTGAGCGAGTGTTGCCACATAGGTTTTCTACAGCATCCTTTAAATCCAAGAGCTCAAAACAAAGCTTCCTGATCCCCTGCATAGACAAGAAAGTGGCATAGGTTCTCTGCTCTCTATTCATTCAAATCCTGAAAGCTCAAAAATAGCTTTCTGATCATTGACAAAAGTGTCATTGAACTACTTAGATAATTTGATCTATTGGTTGAGCATACAAATTTAGTTTTATAAAATATTCTATTATTCCTATCCTCAATTCAACAGCAACCACAACTGCGAAGGTAAAACAGATGCACATTAGATAAGTCATTAAGAGATCAAATAATTACTTGAAAATGGCTTTAAAACAACGGGATGGTAAACTAATGAAGTTTAGAAGGTAAGCAAATGATTAAATTTCCATATTAGCATGATTTAGTTGGATGCTTTTTGCAAATCAATAACATGTTTAAGCATAGTGAAATTTCGATTCTCATTTAGTGCATCAGACATCATCCGAAAACTGCAAAATTACATCATAGAGAAGCATATACTCTGTTTCTTCATATTTTCTCTTTCCAGCCTTAAGCTTTCAGATACTCCTGTTGTATTCTTCTTGCACCCCTTGAATGTGCGACTTGTCACTCATCTTTGGTATTAGTATTGTTATCATTTCACTGTTGATGTTGCTATGCTCGTTCAAGTTTGTAGCTTATAAAGCAATGAGCAAAATGTAATTACTGGGCCCCCTACCTATCTTATAGGGAAATTCCTCGGTGCGCATGGTGCAGAGGTTTGGTTCCGTAAGATACGATATTTCAAGTTAATCAGCTCGCATTTGGAAGGATGGTTCCATTATTTTAGTATGGCTCAGGCTCGTGCTTTATTCTTCTTGTGCACTGGGTGCACCTGGCTGGACATGAGATGCATCACTTCAAACATAACTAGGATGCCTACCGTCAAATGAAGGAGATTTAGATCTCTTATCTCCTTTGTCTTTTCTTTCCTTTCTTCTCCCTTCTTTTTTACCCATTTCATAGCTCCATCTTTTTCTTTCCTCTTTGACCTCTTTAGCCTTCCTTCCGTTACCGTTTCTCGAGACGATGGAGAAAACTTATTATTACAATAACAGTAAATCTGCAAGTTTTTTGTATCCTACTACTCCTTTTCCAAAAAAAAAAAAACCATTCCTCCGCCCTGCCAAAGAAGTATAGTTATAAATGCTTAGGTGTTCCGTGTTCAGTGAAAAGAGTTTTATTTCAGATACTTAATATACTCCCTCAAAACTAGGTACCTTGCAAGGAGTTTAAATTTGACTTAGTTTGGTCAACTTAGATTAAACTTACATTTGAAACATACTTCTTATTACATGATTAAGACACTTGCAATTCATATTATTAGTTATCAACGATTAGATTTTATCAATTAAATGAAACAAAAGTATGTAAAATATTGTTTAGGCAAATATACAAGTTGAAGTTTAATAACAGAAAGAGGACTTTTTGATCAAAGTGGAGATTAAATTTTACATGTTTCGAAATTTATCCTCTTCATGTTAAAAGAAAAATTAGCAAAAATGTATGCGCTATTGTTATTAAATAAAAGTAGGTTCAAAGCAAAATAATATGGCTGGTAATGGTAATTAGACCAATTCGAAATATTAGTGTTGATCCTTCTTTTTAACACATTTATCTACTATTACAAGATCATAAGATACAATGAAGTCTAGAGCGACTTCCACACCCATAGGTCTATCTGAAAAACCCCATCAAGGAGATTGTAAAAAATAAGTGCAACAGCAAATGTACATTTTAATGATAAGTAACTTTTAACCAGTATAATAAAGTGCAAGAGATTAAGCCCATCTAACTCCATCTTATTACCAACTAGTACAAATAGTAAACCATCAATAAAGCTAAAAAAGGATTAATGCATATCCTATTAGGATTTTCTCTTAAAAAAATATATTCTCCTTGATTCAAATACATAGAGGAGGTCGTCCCCGATTGTACAAGAGAGCAAAAAGAAAGTTTTAAATAATAATAATAATAATAATAATATTCAGGAACCCATATGAGTGACATCAAGAAATTAGGCGTAGAGGAAAAGAATCTCAATTGGAAACCCATGTCAGGTTTCTCTCGGTGTGTGAATTTAAGGGTGAGAATAAGTTTACTGGGTTTTCTTTTTATCTTTCCTTTTTGCCAAATTTCCTGCACTTTTGTCAACATGTAAAAGAGAAGCCTTTTAGAGTGACCACAAAACTCAACTCAGCTTTCCCTCTTAATTACTGGATTAGCCATTTGTCCAATGATAAGAATGTCTATCATCACAGTACATTTCTGGGCAACCAAGGAAATGAAAATGGGAAACAGAGAGAAGGGGTGGGGGTACCTTTTCGGTCTGCGACTGATAGATGGAGTCGATCTTGGATTGAGGGGTGACGGATTCGATTGAGGGGAACTCCTCCTCTTCTTCTTCTTCGCTGCTCTCCATTTCCACCCACCTCGAGTACTACTGCTGGTAACTGACTGGTACGGAGAATCTTTTGCTGCTTCACTTGCGGCAGAACTTCACTCCACACCCTCGCTCTATGATTTTGAATTTACTAGGGAGTGGAGTTGTTGATTTTCTTACACTTTCTCTCTGGTTTTTGGGGGTCCTTGTCGCGCAGATCTTCGCTGGTTTTATTTGAAAAAACCGGGGCTTTGGTTCAGTTCATATCATGGTTCCATTTTTATTTTTATTTTTTTAAGAAACGAGTTGGAAAGTGAATTTTGGAATTTTCTTGTTCTTTTTTTTTTTTAATATGAAAAGTAACTCTAAATGCACACAAAATTTTATGGGTGCGTTTGGATGAGTGATTTATTAATTTGATTTTTGGAATTTTGTAATGATTATATTAAAAAATAAGAAAGATAGAAAGAAAAAGTGTGAAACCAACGAGAGAGAAAAATCAAAAATCAGAAAATTCGGGTGAAAATCACCCAGGAAAATACAACCCAATCCAGGTACGAGTTTTATGTCAGATATCCCAACTTAATTAATTAAATTAATAACTATTGTGACATTATTTCACATTAAAAATAAATAAATCTCACCAATATTTAATAAAAAAAATTTGACTACTCCTCTTATTATCAATTGATTTTGAAATAAAACTTCAAATTTTAACAATAAATAAGTATACATATGAAATAAAAAATAAATATCTAATGTATATAAACAGATAAAAAATTATATCTAAAAGTGATACTAATATGCTATTTTCGATTTTGTTCGAACATAACTATGATATGGCTTTAAGTGCGCTTTACGTGTTGAAAGAAAATCACATGTCTAGAGTATCCCGTATAGGCTTGTAAATAGGTTGAACTAACTGTGTTTTTTGGCTTGGTCAAGTTTTTTCACGATTAGGCTTTTTACTGGTTCGAGCAGAATTTCAAATAGGTGAATTTAATTCGATTTTTAATTGGTTTGTAAGACACTCGCAAGCTTTCGTAGGCCTTTTCGAGTCAAGACATTAGCGAGTTAACAAGTCTTGAGAGACCTTGACAAGCCTTCGCGCGTAGTTTTGACCAGCAAAAAATAAAGTATTTTAAATAATTTGTTATTATTCATATGTTACATATTATAGTATTTTGTATTTTTTGGGTTTTATTATGGCTTGAGCTTATACTTCTAGCCTTAATACTTAAGTTTCTATAATTCGTACTGTTGGATCTATGTATCCTAGATTGAAATTTAGATTTGTTCATGGTAAGTTGAGTTGGGTCTTAACGAATCGAGACT
>JAOTQG010083834.1:0-13900 GCA_025631175.1 Iris virginica
AGTTGCTGGATCTCAGTTACTTGCTGTTGTATTCCAGTTTGATGCAAGTGTTGTTGACATAATAAGTGTTGGATCTCTGTTATAAGTTGTTGGATCTCAGTTGCTGGATTTTGAACATTACTGATCACTAATTCCTCATTCGAATCATCAACATCTGACGTCCGATTACTTGCAATATTTAAACAAAAACAGAGAGGAAGACATAAATCGCCGAAGAAATAGACAAAGAGGAAAAGAGAAATCGCCGACGAAATAGACAGAGAGGAAGAGAGAAATCGCCGGCGAAATCGATATAGAGGAAGAAAGAATGAATGAAAGAAAGCATACCTGATCGGATCTCGCCGGCGAAATCACTCGCCGGGCTGAAAGAGAGATCGAGGAGAGAGACGCAGTCGCTGGACAAAAAACGATAAAGGAGATGGGCTGCTATTCAATATATATTCCTAGGTTATAATTTAACCTAATAGTTGCCGATAATTACCTTACTGCCACCGCTTTTTTATTCTTCTTGGAATGATCTGGAGCGTCACTTAGTATTAATCTAATGGCCGAGATCTGTTCCTCTGTTTGTACAGTAAATATAGTTTGTATTTGATCAATTTCCTACACTTTATCTCTTTTCTTATTAATAAAGAGAGAGTACTTAATGAGGGTAATTTTGTCGATGTAAATTATTTCTTAATATATGTGCACAAGTCTAAAATGATTAGTAGTATTATGGAACGGATGAAGTAATAATAATGTTTTGAATCAACCAAACTCGTTAAGTGCGTACGTGGCAGATTTTATCCCCCGCCTTCTATTCGAGCGAAGCCGAATCTGCCACACCATCCACCGTGGAATTTCCAAGCACCTAAAAGTAGGAGAGAGAGAGAGAAGGAAATTCTACTCCTAAAATAAAGTCGCCGTACAGTACAGTAAAATACTCAAGTACTTTGAGGGCAAATACTGTTGAAAATCTCCATTACTTTAAAATCCATTTTGATCATAATCTCAGCATAAATCAATCATCAATATATTTTCAGCTATAGCCCACATTAATTCGGGTTAGTCAACCGTTTGATTTTGTTCCTAATTAATTGCCTTTGTCGATCACTCCAGTTTGCTAGTTTTAGACTGTTTTTCATGATCTTCCGTTTTTGTTGCTTCTGTTCTGACCTAATCCCCACTGAAAACGGCCTTTGATGTGATGTTTTGCCTGCGTTTTTATTTAATTTTGTTTATCTCATCTGTTTATCTAATGTTGTATGGAGTATTTTTAAATTAGCTTAGTAAATTTAATTTCTGTATTGATGTAAGCTGTAGAATGTCGTAATCGGTTCATGTTTGCTGTCTCAATTTTGCAAGCAAGAACTGGAATTATACTTAGTTCATTAGTGCGTCAATTTGGTGTACACCTGAGTTGGTTGATTTATTGATGTAATTTTTCAGGGTGTTTTGCACGAATTGGTTGGTGAATTCGGTTTAGGATTGATATGAAGGTGAATGGTGTAAAATGGTTTTCCCTTGCATAATAAGAGTATTCATGTTTGCTATAGCTTGCTGTTAAAAAATGTACTTTACTGCTTGGAACCTTCACACAATGGGATACGCTCTGAGCCGATTGGAGATTGATCCTGACAACTATGCATCCGACTCTTCCATTGAAGGAGGAGCTGATGACACCTGTGGGCCCAACAATGGAACTAGTGCTGTAGACCATGAAGTTGCTCACCTCACTAAGCTTAGGTCAGAGCCTAATGTGCTATTGAGCAGAGCTATACCGGGAGAGAGGGAGCTTACTGTTTCGACAGTTAAGTTGTTGGCTGGGAGGGAAGGGAATTTTTCAGGTCGAGGGAGGTTTTCTGCTGCTGATCGTTGCCATCTCCTGAATAAATATTTACCTGTTAATAGTCCTCAGGTTGTGGACCAGATGACTACCCGGGCTTATATTTCGCAGTTTTCTGCTGATGGCTCCCTTTTCATTGCTGCTTTTCAGGTATTTTTGCTTTTCTCCTTCAGTAAGTATACTAGATTGGAAGGTTATTGGGAATTTAGTTGTTCTAATGCTGTTTTTGGCTATGCTGCATCCATTCCTGTATAATTTGGGAAAACTTCTTAGCTTTAGAATATCATTAGTTTTTACATGCAAGACGATGCGAAGGCTTGTTATGGTATTGATAGTTTGATATAATCTATAACTTTTCTTTTTTCCTTTTCTGAAACAGGGAAGCCATATTAAAATTTACAATGTAGAGAAAGGGTGGAAAGTTCAGAAGAACATTATTGCCAAAACCTTGCGCTGGACTATTACTGATACATCTCTGTCACCAGATCAACGGTATCTGGTAAATGTTGTTTGGTTCTAGTAATAGTGCTATGCTTTATTTAATATTGTTGTAGACCTATTGGCAAGGTGACATATGCATTTGATTCCGCCTCTTCGCGACTTACACAAATTACTGGCAACTATTTTTCTTACTGGCAAATTTGTTTTATACTTTAAGCATCACCCACTTCAACCCATTCAGTACATCTCCTGCATCTATCACTGGATGATTTGTTCTGTTCTTTAGTGTTTATATGTGCATGTATCATTTATAATGTGATTTTTTGGATTGTTGCTGACCTGAGTACATTTTGATATATTTTTAATCAGTTCTTTTAAAACGTGGATATTGTTATTTGCAGGTTTATGCCACTATGTCCCCCATAGTCAATATTGTTAATGTTGGATCTGCTGCGACAGAGTCTCTTACAAACATCACGGTACTCAACTCACTAAACATTTGTCCTATTTACTTTATTAAATTCTGTCTGAACAATACATTAGGGAACTAGGTGTGTCCAGTAGATTCTATTTGAGTTTATATTGTGGGGTGATTGACTATTAATCTTTTAAGAATACTGTTGTGCTAGTTAAGATAATACTTGCTGCTTCAAAAATTAAAGGTAAATAATTAATACTTGAACTCTTCAAATTCTGCTGGGGATTACTTTTCTGAGGTTGTTGGTGTTCACCTCCTATTGCAACCTGTAATTATCTCAACTTCAGTACACACGAAGGAATTTGGCCTCTGTGATGACCTAGGCTTGAACAATACTGAATGGCGAAAAGTGGTTCATGTAGTCGACGTATGGTTGGGTCTAAGGCTGAGTTGAGGGAGTATGAGTTGTATCTTACATGCTAGGGGAATTGGGGTTGTTGAATGTGAGGCACATCGTGAGAAATAGCCTAATATGTCAAAACTAGTCTGTTATGTAAGACTCTGGTATTTACTACTCCTTAATATTTATAATAGAAATTTCTGACTTCATGTTGGGGGTAATAGGTATGCTTTGGGCTGCAGTAATTTGACAAAATGGAAGAAAAATTCAAACATAAAATACTAAGGCTGTGTTCTTCACCTAGGTTTTCATTCAGATTTTTTGATTTTTGATTTTTCTCTCTCATTGGTTCCACAAATTTTCTATCTATCTCTCTCTTACTTTTTATTTTAATCATTACAAAACTCAAAAATCAAATCAAAAAATCAACCACAAGAACACACCCCAAGTGATTTAGTGCATGTAGGAAGGAGGGCTGGGGGTGGGGGGAGAACATGCTTTCAATTGCGCGGTTGAACATATTGATAAAGGGGGTTCCTAGGTCCAAGCTAACTGTATATTTTGTACCAAGGAAAGAAGAAAAAATTGAAAGAAGTTAGGACGCGTGAAAACAACTATTTTACCTGTATGGTATAGGAATAGTCACCTTTAGTATAGTCGTTAAAACTTCTGCGAGGTATGTTGATATTACTCAATTTGTTACCAAGCCTTTCCTTCATTTCTCCTTTTATCTTCATTCAAGAATTGACTGCCACAGTGCCACTAAATGATAAGTTGTACAATGAGTGTACGTATTATTTGGAGTTCTTTTGGCTCTGGGTCCTTGTTTGCTTGTTTTGGGCGTGTAGAACGAGGCGGAATGCAACATCCCTGTTCTTTCCCGCGTATCTCACATGGAAAGAGCCATCCTCTCCTGAGTTCTTTCATTTTTTCCCTTGCCTTAGCACTAAATAGTTAATTGGCTTGGACCTAGAAACCCCTTTATCGTCATTTATTTAACCGCCAACTGAGCACATGCTCCCCTCCCCCCCCCCACCCTTCCTTTACGTATACTGTATCTTTTAGTATAATAGCTTTGAGTTTTCATTCCATTTTCTCAAAGTATAGAGCCTAAAGCATACCTAGTGCTCCCTACGTAAAATCAGAAATTTCTATTACAAGTACTTAGAAATAGTAATTCCCAGGGTCTTACTATCATAGCTAACAGTTTTAGACACGATACAAGAGTGTTATGGTTACTGTTTCACACCTAATAGGTTAAAGATGGTTACATAGTTACAATACCTGTGTATCAAGTCTTTGTATATCTTCACTCCCCCTCAATTTAAAATTAAGGAGTTCAGTGTGTTTGCAGTGGTCAAGAAGTTGGTATATTTTGTGGGTCATTCTGGAGCGGGGTAACTCTTAAAGTAAAAAATATAACATCATACGAGGGCTTTCAGTTTCAGCTTGTTAGGTCATGAGTCTCCCACATGTGATTGCTTTATTGGTTTGTCTGCTTTTAGCATACCACAGCCGGCTTAGTTGTAAATGAACGTTTCATGTGTTTGATATTCAGTGTCGGATTTCATTGTCTATAAATTTGAAAAGTTTTCTGATGGTTGCCGAAAATTGGTATGATGGTTGTTTCATAGTGCTTAGTCTCTTGCTGCAGGAGGTTCACGAGGGTCTGGATTTTTCTGGTGAAGACGATGGGGGATACTCTTTTGGAATATTTTCTGTGAAATTTTCCACTGATGGACGGCAAATTGTTGCGGGAAGCAGTGATGATTCAATTTATGTTTATGATGCCGAAGCAAATAAAGTTTCCCTTCGAATTTCGGCACATTCGGTACGGATCACAGCCTCTTCAATTATTGTTGTAGTACTCTTACTTGTTAAAGGAAAAAAAGATGAACAAGAAATGAGAAGCGGCATAATTCTATGATGGAATTGAGAATCGTTTTTGTGATGAAGATCTTAAACCTATTAAGTTTTACTCTCAGAAGCTAGAGATACAATGAATGGTGCGTTTGGATGGTCGATTTTTGGCATGGTTTTGTTTTTGTTTTGCTTTGGTTTTGTTTTTGGTGTAAACTTAAATTACTTATTTGCCCTTTAAAATTTAAATAATTACATGATTGTGATGGAGAGAGAAAGAGAGAGTGGTAGTTGTGATTAGCTGTGATGTGTGATAGGATATAAAGAGTAGGTAAGAGAGAGAAAATTGTGTTTATAAAACTTACCAAGTGAACATCGTTTTTGGCCTTTTTTCAAAGTAAGTGACAAAAAATTCATTAGCGAACGCACCCAAAATTGTTTTGATAGTTTCTTCGTTGTAATATCAAAGTAAATATGTACCTTGTAGGTGGCTGAACCTAGTCGCTTATATTCCTTGGAGAATGATGAGGATAGGAATAGAAGCAATTATGCTGCCTAATAAATAGTGGAGGGACAAAAAAGATAAACAGAGGGAAAGAAGAAAATCAAATGTAGGAGGAACCGAGGAAGAAGACATTTTCGGTTGCCCTATGCTGTGGCCTCGAGTCCCCCAGGTGAAAGGAAAAGGAATATTGGAGGAAGAAGAAGAGTGAAAGAATGCTAGACTTGCTAGGCGTTTCTTGAACTTGAAACACCTAATAATTCACTAAATTTCTTGATGGGCAGAACAGTCTTTAGATATCATCTATCACCAGTCTGGTAAAATAAGCATGTTGCTACTTAAATTCAAAATACTCAATTTCTTTGGTATCTAAGTTGCCACTAAACTAAATGCAAAGGTGTTTTTCCCTTGATTCTTAGCAACTTTACAAACATGACATAATATTGCAACTTAGGTATTTACATGCAAAGTGTTGTCAGCACATAGAAATGAGTTATGCCATGGGATTGTTCTGCCGTCTCTTAATGTAGGCATGATCTAGTGAACTTGCGAACAATTTTATATTGCAGTATACTATGAAATGCAAGGATGAGGCTTTTTGTACCTAAAAAGAGTATCACTGATACATTGATCCTCAGATATACGGTTGCTTCTCTATATTTGTTTTACTTTGTTCACTTTTTTCTGAAGCTAATTTTGATCTATATATTTGTCCATGTAGTCTGATGTGAACACTGTGTGTTTTGCTGATGAAACCAGCCATCTCATTTATTCTGGAAGTGACGATAATCTCTGCAAGGTAAACCATAGAACTTGAATGTTTCTGTTCACAGATAAGTCCCTGTATTGTTAGTGTTCCCTGTTTTTACTTAATTAGAGTAGAGTAGGGTTCTACTGCAATGGCTGGACCCGTGGCCACAAAATGATTGCCAGGCATGTGTCCTGCACGTGCCACCTAGGACAGTCAAGCCAACAGAAGTTGCAGGGCTTCCTTTCTGTTGCAAGGTGACAACCTGAGGGTGTTCACTCTCGACAGACTCCAGCACCCTCCATTCCCAGCATAGAGGCATTGGTTATAAATGGTCAGGGGTGTCCTGCGTTTTGATTACCAAGGTTTATAGACCAGAGGCAGCCACATGGTCCACTTGATATGATACTCATGTTCTTAGGCACATCTGTAGTTGGTTCCACAGGACACCAGTATGTTCACTGGACAAACTGTGATTGTCATCGCATTGTACATCCCACACATGATCCACTACGTAATCGAGCTACTGTTTTCTGTAAATAGCTATCCACAGCATCCTTTGAACAGGATTCTTAAAGTTTTGAAGGTCTGCATTGTGTCTCCGCAGCGTACTCGCCATTCCAGCCTGCACTTTCACTCTCCTCTCCATCTGCTTCAGTGGTTCCTCAGGCTGTTTGCCAAGCTGTACCATCTTTTTGCTATATTTTTCTTCCAAGGACCACCCTCCAACAGTTATTTTGATTGGTATGTAACTGATATGTGTTGGGAAACGGGTATCCCAGGTATTTGTAAATTGTTTGACAACTGAAACTTACTCGTTTTAGATAGCGATTTTTTAAATTTTCGTTAAGTAGGAAGGAGTTTGAAGGAGTCCGGTTAGTTGGACCTGTAAACAATCAGGTGGATGTATGTTATCCTATTAATGGAATGGCATGGAAATCAATTATTTTCCAAATCCATACAAATCATCATACATGTGTCGTCTATGATGGCTATTAGAATTAAATCTGATTCTTCCATTAGGCCATGACTATTGTGCGAAAAACATTTCTGCAATAAGTTCTTCAAAAGAATTATCTGGCAGAGCTGCTTGAAGTTCTGACCAGTGGAAGTCGTTTATGCTACTTCTCTGGTGCATATAATATACTTCCTTTTAAGAGATTTCGTCATCATTTGGTAATTTGGTAATTCTGAACCGAGTACGAATCATAAGTGATGTCTTCACTTTTCTAAAAAAAATGTGTAGAGAACTTTCTCATTTAAATAGATGATCTTTTCGGAATGTCTATGCATTAACAGTTTCGTCATTTTTGACGGGTTAATGCGACATATACCTTTTACATATACCATTCATAAGTGCAACATGCAGTACTGAGTTGTGAAGTACAGCTCCATATTGCATGTTCCATTGTTGTGCAGTCAATATAAAGTGGTAACAAAGAATGGTTCTTTGATAAAAGGATGAGCATTTTCCTCTACAGGTTTGGGATAGACGGTGCTTTAGAGCAAAAGGAAAGGCTGCTGGGGTTCTGACAGGGCACGTAGAAGGTGTTACATTTATTGACAGCCGTGGAGATGGTCGTTATCTCATCTCAAATGGTAAAGATCAGACCATTAAACTATGGGATATCCGAAGAATGACCTCCAATGCTACTAGGTATGCTTGCATCCCCCCCCCCCCTGGTAGTGTCCGTAAACAACTTTTATGTAATGCTACCTTCAGTTTAATGACGTAAGTTTCTTTTGCTGTTTGAGTTGTGAAAAGTTTCTTATCTATATTCTGGCAGTCCTAAAGAACTATATCGCTCAGTACTAGCAGGTAACAGGAATTACCTATGTTGTCAAATAAGCAGATACTCCCTCCATTCTACTTTAGAAAGAAAAAATGAAAAAAACATGGTGGGAATCAAAATTGTAAGAATGAAGTAATTATCCATAAATACACTCCTTAACTGATTAGTATTTAAAGTCAAATAAGGGTAGATTGTGTGAATTTATAAAATTTATTAGCTAGATTGTGGTTATGTGATGGCCTTGTATTTGACCACTGATAATTTTTTTCTTCCTTTATCTCAGCAATTCAGGATTTAGGAATTATGAATGGGATTACAGATGGATGGACTACCCACTTCGGGCAAGAGAGTTTAAACACCCAAGTGATCAATCAGTAGCAACCTATAGAGGTCATTCTGTCTTGCGTACTCTCATACGCTGCTACTTTTCCCCAGAATCTAGGTAATGTTTTATCCAGTTTCTGAAGCTAGATTTGCATTTGTATACATATTGAATAACTGTCCCTTACGATTTTCCTCAACTTTGTTTTTGCAGCACTGGTCAGAAGTATATCTACACCGGATCTCATGACTCTACTGTTTATGTATATGATTTGGTGAGCATCGATCCATACTTTGCTTTCTGTGTATCTGTATGCCACTATGCCTATTCCCTTTAGTCAACTGACAGCAATAATTTTAAGCTGGGACGAGCATAGAAAAACTGCACATCTTGTAGGGGCTTATGTTATAAGAAAATTGAGAAGACACAACAGAGAAATGTTAGTACGTGTCTTGTGTTCACCCCTGTTTGGGGCTCTTTAATAGGTTGAGATGGCTTGAGCTTAACTCAGGCTCAGCTCAATTAAAGCTTTTCTTGGTTTGGTTTGTGTACAGTTTGAGTGACAGGACTGTAGACTGTAGGTATAAATGAACCCAGCCTGACTCGGCTGAATGAACTCGGCAATTACAAAAATCATTAATTTATGTAACTGTGTTAATTAATATATGGTTTATTTCGACTTGAGCTCAGGTAAGCTCGAAGTTGGCTTGTTTATAGCCGGTGTGTGAAATAGTGAAGCCGAGCAAGAATTTAGATTTCTTGGTCGATCAAGCTGACTTGAAAAAAATGACAGACCCTAGCTTGATCACGTAAAGTGGGTCTTGCCTGTACCATGTGACATTATCAGATAAAAGTGTCAAGTAAATTGTTCTATATTTGTTATCTACCTGAATATTTATGATATCTTCAATCTCATTGCTCTGTTCAGGAAGGTTCCAAAGCTTTCGTAGTTTGCATCTCTATGACTGGTCACTTACATAATTGCATCTTGTGCTTTCTAGGTGACTGGAGCTATAGTTAGGAAACTTATGTACCATAAGTCGACAGTTAGAGATTGTAGTTGGCATCCTAATTATCCAACTCTCGTTAGTTCATCTTGGGATGGGGATATCGTCAAATGGGAGTTCCCTGGAAATGGACAGGCCCAGGCTCCCTTGAATAAGGTGAGAGTTCAAAGAAGCCAGTTCGGATGAAGGCTCTGCTTGTAATATCTGTAAGTTATGTAATCTGTCATCCTATGATCAAAATTTACTTTATCAGAGAACAAAGAAGAAGAAAGAAAGGACATGACCAGGAAGAGATGTTTTATATTTACTCATCTTCCGTCATTGTGATTGTACATAAACAACTTGTACCCTGAAAAGGTTTAAGTATAGTTCTTCAATGTAATTATCCAAGGAAGAAATTTGCTCTTGTAATTCATATGGGAATGGAGTCAAATGTGCAGTAGAGTATGAGTATCATTGTTAGTAGTTGTACTGCCACTCCAGTTTTGTTGTAGTAGAGTGCTATTGGCACACTGGATTTCAAATAAAGCACTCTTATTACATCATATTGTACACGATTATGCAGGTACAAGTGATTGAAAACATTAATTTGGATGTATTTGTTGAAGAGCACTTGGAGTTTCCAGTGCTCTAGAAGTTTCTTAGTTCTGTATGATTGTATCAATATATTATATACCAATGTTTCTGGTACAGAAGTCCCTATAAAATGGCAAATGCGTTACCTTTGTCACTATTGATTTACTCAAATGCATGGGGTTTTATTCGATTGCAAACTTAAATAATTTATCAAAATAACAGCGTTAGTGAAAAATAACAATGTGATTCATCAAACTAATTTTGATAGATCATAGTGTTAGTCACAAATAACACTATGATCCATCAAAATAAATGATGATTCAGTAATTTTAACTTTGATCCATCAAAACAATTAGATGAGTCACTATGCTTCGTAGAGTTTGCATTTGAACTTTCTATACGTGTATCTATCACCCTACGTCATATATGTATATATATATATATATGTATGTATAAGAAAATGATCAGCTATAAATTACAAATAGCATACAAACGTGTGAATTTATTGCATATTACTACATTTTTATTATATCTTCGTTAATTTTGTTTCATCTTAGTAAGATCCTGTTGTATCTTATTACATTTTTGTTGTTTCTTTGTTAAATTATCGTATCTTAGTTATTTTTTTTTACATATACTTACGAACATATTGTATCTTAGTATATTTTTATTGTATTTTAATTGATTTATAACGAAATAAGTTCCTGTAGGCACAATTAATTAAGGTTTTGGATCTCCATGTATTTTTGCAAGGTGGAGAAAATTATGAATATCCCATAGAGATGGGGTAGCCACAATTGCCCAATTGGTCAATATAATAATTATGGAAGATACATCGATCCACCAAAATATAATCTCACCAGAATTGTGGTTACACTCACTTACACAGGAACCAATTGGCCTTTATTTATAGAACTTCTTCATCGGAAGTCTGTGAGTTATTAGTATTTTAGTTAGGTAAAAGTTATGCCTACTAGAAAAGGTCACATGCATATGCATTTTCCAAATATAAGAATTAAAATTTAATTTATTTTTGTGAAAATACAATATTTTCCAGTGTATTTGCATGCAATTAGTGTAAAAATAAGCACCTGAACTGAAATAATGAGCAAACAGACTCGAACTAACCCATCTTATCAATCCAACTGGAAAGAGAAAAACAAAACTAAAAAAAGGAGCAAAAAAGAAAAGGTGATCAATTACTACTCTAATTTAATTACAACCATGTGGATTAGGTTTTTGGGATTGATAAAATAAATACCTCCTATTCGAGTTCTAATCTTCATTATCTTTGGAGTAGTGTTTCATTTTCTATCTCGTCTTTTTAGAATTAATCTCAACCCTTAAAAAAAAATAGACACTTAAATAATAAATTTTAAATCCTAATTAATTAATATAGTATACATGTTATTTTTGAAAGTGATAGTACGACGGAAGATGAAACACAATTCTAGACAGAAAATCGTAATTCTTCGAGTTCGAATTTCCTATGCCACTTCGTGTGACATTCTCTATGCCACCACTCACATGCTGGTGGGTCTCATTGTTAGTGGGTCCCACCAGTATGTGACACAGAATGACATACGGAGTGACATAGAGGATCTAATCTCTAATTCTTCGTATCCATTAATTAAACTTAGAAAATTAATTAGAAAGTGTAACGTACCTACTACGTACAGCGCCGATACACTTAAAACCAAATGAATGAATGAATGAACATCTGCTGTCTATCCATGTGAAAATATGATGTCTGGTTTTTGGACAATTATGATCCCCCGTCTTCAAAGTTTTAATTTATTTAGCCCAAATTAACTTTTTTTTAAATTAATTCCATCATTACTTGTGGGGTTCACATTTCGTTTTTTATATTAATTCCATTTAAAATAAAAGAGCATATGTTTCGCGCCATTTAATTTATTGACAACAATGTCTTTACCTTTTTTTTTTTTTTTTTTTTGTAAAAATCCTAACTACTTTATTTATTTATTTTGTTTCTAAATCTTAGTTAATATTATCGTAAACACAATTAATACAGCGCGAAACTTCAAATGTGCAATCACAATTTCTATTTTTCTTATTTGTGCACGAGCTTCACTCGGCTAAAGAAATTTATGTTCACATACGGAGTGATTTAATTGTAAAGTGAGCGAGAGCTTTCGCTAAAATTTGAGGAATTTATGTACCAAACGGATAAAATTATACTAACAAGTTATAATATTAAATTTAATAGGGATTTTTAAATGTTTGAACTCGACGTACTAAAACTAGTAAGAGCGTTCTAACGAGCCGATTAGGGTTCTAATCTTTAAAAGTAAGATTTTTCTATCCAATTGTTCGATTGATATTCTTTTCATTTTACTAAAAGTTGGATCAGATGTTCGATTTGAAGTGATTTTATTTTGTAATAATTAAAGTGAAAAAATAGAAAATAGATAGAGAAAAAAAAATAGCGAAACCCATCAAAAATCAAAATGTATATGAAAGCGAATTTATGATCCAAGTCTAAGCCTCCGATCAACTAGTTGCTACGATATGATTTTTATTTTTTCAGAGTGTTTCACTATTCCCTTCCCCTCTCTCTCTCTCTCTCTATATATATATATATATATATATTTTTTTTTTCACCTCACCTATCATATCATGTTATTAGTACTGTATACATATCGCCCCAAGGGCATATATCACAGGGCAAAGGGTAGGGCGGATAGGGCTCAGCGCGGTAGTGTGCAGGGTTCGATTCCCCGCAAGGTGGAATTGACTCTGTTACAAGCGAGAGTGACCTAAGGGTTAAGAGCCCTGAGCCTATTCGTTAGCTCTCCACCCTGGCTCCTGTGATGCACATCCTGCGATTTACCTCCTCCACGTTGGCTCAGGGCAGGGTCGGTGGGGGAATGCCGGGTTGCAGTCTCAACATTTTTTTTTAAAGTACCGTATACATATCAAAACGGATCGAGGCAGGGTTTGACTTATTGCATCATTCATGCTTAGCTACAGACTTGGAAAGGTGGTAAAATATTCGCCCAGTTGCTCCAAATTAAGGACAAATGAGTTTGAACAGAAGGCAGAAAATGCGATTAGGGATGTCTCGCAACTAGTAGAAGTACATTTGGACGTATTGGTTCGACTCTTTAGACTACTCAGCTGCCTGCACTGAATTTTATCTCAGAAATGTTTCTATTTTTCTTCCTCTACATATTTTTTTATGTCTTTTAGCATTTTGGCTTTTAATCGAATAGTGACATTTTAAGTAATTTTCTTATTTAATCGTCGTCTGTCTTCTCCACTAAATAATTACTTATTTCGTCCGAAAATAAGTGACACTTTTTGGGAGTGGGTACTGTCCTAAAAGAAAATCAAAACAATATTGCCTTTTATGTTAAAGAGAGAATCTTTGCAGCTCAAAAGAACCCTAGCTAGCTTGCTGAATTAATTGCAATGATAATGGCTTTTAAAGGTATTAAGTGGAGTCTAAATTAAGTCTCCATTATGGAAACTATAATCAAGAAGTTAGATATAATACTCCCTAATTAAAATGGGGCTTGAAGTCCATGAGGACTAAAAACAAATCCAAGGTTGTGGGCTTAAAGTCCCATGACCATGAGAGAACTAATAAAACAAATCTAAGCTTTCTCTTGTCATTATCATTATAAAGGATATATTAGGGATTCTGGTGGGCTTATGTTGTTGAGTGACTTTGAATTAGCCAAGTACTTGAGAAAGTCTCATAATTTGTAGGGTTAAAGGGGGGGAACCCCCCTGTCGTTTTCGTGTTTTTGGGATGAGCCCCATATACTTTTTTTCGTTGGGCTTCACCTCCCTGATGTTAAGTCTGTTAGTTGTCATCCATTGAAATTGACCAAAATGAAAGAATAAGAGCTGGGTGAAAAATGAAAGATAATGATAAGACAATTATACCCTTTTTAAAAACAAAAAAATGTTTATGCCCTTTTGTAAAACAATGATTTAGGTATTGATTTATAAATAAAACAAAAAAGTAATTAATAA
>JAOTQG010083945.1:0-13898 GCA_025631175.1 Iris virginica
CTAAATATCGTAGGAACTATAGGAACCAAAGACACAATAACGAAAATATTTACTGTATTGGGAGATTCAAATACACAGTATTGAAAATATTTTTACTATGTCTTTGAATCTCCCAACACAGCAAATTTTTTCGTTACTGTGTCTTTGGTTCCTATAGTTCCTATTTTAATTGGGGTCTATTGGAGCGCACCCCTATATATATATATATATATATATGAAAGTGATCAAATAAAAACTATTTTTTCGTACAAACCGTACGAACCTGTTATATGTTAGTTATATGTCAGTATTTTGTAAAATAAAGATCCAACACATAAATTTTTTTTTAAAAATTAACTCAGATACAACAAAAATATACTAAGATACAACATGTTCGTAAATATATAACAAACTAAGAAAGATGCGAAGATACAACAAAAATGTAATAAGATACAACGGGATTTTACTAAAATAAAATAAAAAAATATGAGATACAACAAAATTAACGAAGATACAATAAAAGAGTACTAAGATACAACAGGTTCACACGGTTTGTATGAAATAATGGTTTGTAGCGGAATAAGCCCCTATATATATATATATGTAGTCGCTCAAATGAGAACATAAATAAATATGAACTAGGAATCAATTTTGATGGTTGAATTATACAGAAATTAATGGTTGAAATTATATTCATAATTAAAACACTGATGGAGAATTTGTATTTAAATAGAAGGGAACCAAGGGGTGGCTCAGTGGTAGAGCCGAGCTTTACAGTATGTAAGTTCTCAGATTCGATCCCTTCTCATGCCCCCTTGGGGCCAAAATTTTTTTTTAATTAAATAGAAAAGCTGGGCAATATTTATTTTCCACCTTAAACTTTAAATGCAAATATCTCATGATTTATAACTCTAAAATAAAATATAAAAAATATACATTTGCTCGTAATTAAATTTCCATTAAAACGAGATCAATCATGAATATGTTCTGAAATTAAAAAAAAAAACACGTTCATAATGGATTCACATTATTCTAACACAGTATTAAATTAGTTACTATGTCGTTCAAGACACAGTAAAATTTTATTGTATCTTGAGTGACACAGTAAATTTTTTCTGTGTTTTGAGTGACACAGTAGCAAATTTATTATTGTATCATAAATAATTTTCAACTTGATTAGGTTTTTGATCATAAAACTGATATTTACAAACAATTAGAAACAATACAGTAACAAACTTATTAATAAATTGCGAGTAAATCATAAGACACAGTATCAAATCAGCTACTGTGTCTTGAACGACACAGTAGATAATTTAATACTATGTTGAAAAAACGTGGAAAAACATGAACGATTTTTTTGTTTATTTCAGAACATATTTATTGTGGATCTTGTTTTAAATAAAATTTAATTACGATCACGTATATATTTTTAGATTTTATTTTGGAGTTATAAATCATGAGATATTTGTGTTTAAAGTTGAAGGTGAAAAATAAATAATTGTGTTCACATCTAACACAATGACAGTATTACCCTCGTTGTTCAATAAATTGCGTTCACACTTAATTAAATCTCAGCTGTTTATTTTTTCTAATCCAATGACTAAGATTGGTTCCTATAGTTCCTATTTATTTAGGTTCTCATTAGAATGCACCCCTATATATATATATATATATCAATATTATTTAAAAATATTTAATTAATAATATTTTTAAAAAAAATGCTCGTATCTTAGGATACGAAGTAAGAAAAAATTATTAATTAAATATTTTTAAATAATATATCGTTTATAAAAAAATATTATATTTCACGAGAATGGCGTGAAAAATTAGTGTGTGTGGAAGAGTATGTAAAATAATTTTAAGTAATATCAAATTTATATAAAAAAATGTTACTAATATAGAAAATATAAAAAATTAAAAGCTATTAATTTTAGTGAAAAAAATGTATATGAAAAAAATATGTGAGATTGTCTGTTGTGTATGAGAGATAATTTGTGATGAATATATGTAGAATTGTGGGTGGGTAAGAAAGAGAGAATGTGTCAATATTGTGTGTGACACAACCTGAAAGAAGCTTCTAAAATCAATCATAATAGTTTTTTGTTTTTCTCCTTGAAATGCTTCTAAAATCATGCTGAAAGAAGCTAAAGTACAATACAAAGGAATGAAGCAATATGCTTGATCACAGTAATGTCTACTGATCTTTGGATTGAGCTTGATAGTCTTGTGTGCAGGTGCTTAGTTCTTGCTAGGGATGTAATAAGATGTAATCCTAGTCTCAATAGGAATAGGTCCTCATATATCCTAATCCTAATAGAAATGCTCAATTGTATTCCGTATATATATCCCCATATGCACTTCTAAACATCATGAATCTATATGATTTATAATTATTCTTCATGGTAATTAGAGCCAAAATTATCAAAACTTAAATGTTTCTTTCTTCTTGTCGTTCATCAATGGCGGCTTTTTCTTCTTCTTTCTTCGCCGAAGATGAAACATTGGCCAATCTTCTTGTCGGCCTCAAGCTTCTTCTTCGAAATCTTTATTCTCTTGTCCCTGACAAACTAGATGACTAATATTTTTCTTCCCGGCAAATCAATGTCTCTACCTCCACCACCGCAAATCATCTCTTCCCCTTTCCTGATAGCACCTTCCGAGCGCCACATGCAATTCTTTCAGCTAAAGAGAAAGACTCGATCGATCATGTCACTAAAAATCCTGATTTTGATCGTGCATGATGATCGATTAACAACTTCGTGCGTATCTTCTTGCTGTTATCACGCCCAGTGTTCAAAACCATGTTCGTCATCTTAAAATCGCTGTCGAGATATGGTATGCATTGTCTGTTCGATATTGTGGCTCTTCTTCTCCAAGGGTTTTTCATCTTAAAGATCGACTCATTAATCTCCGCAAAAGGTCTTCGTCAATTCAAACCTATCTTGACGATGTGCACTCAATTGTCTCCGACCTAGATCTTTTCGTTGAGCCTATGTCTGATCCCTATGTTATTCAAAGTATCCTACGTGGTCTCCCAACCGAGTATAATGTCTTTAAACAGTCCGTTAGAATGCGTTCGACCATGCTCACCCTTGTTGAATTGTCCTTGCTTCTTCTATCTGAGGAACTCAATCTTTAGCTTGAAAAATCTCTTTCTATCAATGAATCTAAAGCAGTAGATTCTCATCATATTTTTTATGCATCTCGTGGTCGTGGGCGTGGTCACAAAAATCTTGCTTGCGGTGGTCGCAATTCTCCTTGGTCAAATCGTGGTGATCGCTCTGGTTCTAATCGCGGTTCTTCTGCTCGCGACTCTGGTCGAAACACAACCGACCGATCATCTACAAATTGTCAAAACTGTGATAAACCAGGACACGGTGTTTGGCAGTGTTGGTATCGATATGATGAAACGTAGTCTCAACCAACGTCTTCTACTCTTACGGCCTTTCACACCTCCTTGCCGACCAGCAAACGCAGATGATTAGCACCTTGACACAGGTGCAAATGCTCATGTTACTTCTGATCCTTCATGGCTTCAAGGCTTCAAGCCTCCTCGCCATATCAAGGCACATATATTGTCACTCTTGGTAATGGTAACCATCTTTCTATATCTCGAACCGGTGTTGGTACAATCCATACCCCTGCTCGCCCTTTTCAATTACAAAATCTTCTTCATGTTCTCAATATGAATGCTCATCTTTACTTTATATATCTCTTTACCAAAGAAAATAACCGTACACTTATCTTTTAACCTAATACTTTTTAGATGGTGGACAATCTCACCAATCAAGTGAAATACATGGGCCTTCTGAGAATTGAGTCTATATTATTCCATCATCTAGTCCTCCTTGTGTTCTTGCTCGCTCATCTTTGTCATCTCCTGTCTGCAAGGGTCTTTCGGCGGCCATCAGTCTTTCAGATTGGCATAGACGATTAGGGCATCCGTCTAAACAAACTACGAAAACCATTTTGTCTAGTCTAGGTTTCAATATCTCCTTAAAAAAAATTCATTGCGAAGCATGTTCTGTAGCAAAATCCCATAAACTTGCTTTTCCAATTTTTGAATCCAAATCTTTACTTCCTTTTGATTTGGTTCATTATGATGCTTGGGGACCCTCTACGACTCTTTCCTTTTAGTGTTTTCAAAATTATATATGCTTCATTGATGATTGTACCAAATATACTTGCACCCTTTTAAAATGCATATTAGATGTCTTCTCTGCTTTTGTAAATTTTGCAAAAATTATTGAAACACAATTCAATACCAAACTTAAAGTTTTTCGCAGTGATAATGGCAAATAGTTTCTCAATCATCAATTTCAGCTTTTTCTCCAATCTCTAGGGACCCTCCATCGTCTTGCCCATACACTCCCGAACAAAATGGGGTTGCCGAATGAAAACACCGATATCTCATTGAAACTATGGTTACCCTTCTTTACCAGTCCCGCTTACATGTTACGTTTTGGGTTAAGGCTTTTGCCACTGCAAAATATCTCATAAACAGATTACCGAACAAAATTCTTGTTCACGTCACTCCTTTTCAAGCACTCTTCAAATAACCTCCATTATATTCTCAACTTAAACCTTTAGGTTTTCTTGCCTATCCTTGGCTTCGTCCTCATATCGATCACAAACTTGATCCAACCTCGCTCCAAGCCATGTATCTTCATTGGCTATCATCAGACCTCAAAAGGATATCGATGTCTTGACCCTACCACTAATAGAATCTATGTCTCCCATTATGTCAAGTTTGTTGACAATAATTTTACCTATACTCCTGATCCAACAAACTCCATCCATATTCCCTAACCGTCGAATCCCCTTGGTGTCCTTCCAATTTTTCCATCATCTTCTCACCAAACTTTCATGACGACCACTGCTCCACCTTCGCCGAGAAACAATCAACCAACCATATGTCGAGCACATCTGCTCGCGCACCTATGTCGAACACACCTGCTCGCGCCCCTGAACCAAATCCATCTGCTCGTCCCCATGAATCCAACACTCTTACTCGTCCAACAAAGTCTTCTCATCACATGACTACTCACTCTAAAGCTGGCATTTACAAAACCAAGACCTATGCTTCCACTATCCCATTTGACACTCCACCAAATTCTGAATCGACCACCTTAAACCTGCATCTACCAACAAATACTGGTGTCTTTTTATGGAAGATGAGTTTCGTGGGTTGATGGATCAAAATACATGGGACCTTGTACCGCTTCCCTCTAATCGCGTAGCCATTGATTATCGATGGGTGCATCGTATTAAACATCATGCTGATGGTTCTATTTATCTCTATAAAGCTCGGCTTGTTGCTAAAGGCGATCACCAGGAATATGGTTTGGATTATTCAGAGATGTTCAGTCCAATTGTCAAGAAGCAAACCATCACACGTGTTCTTACACTCGCCATTCATCATAACTGGCATGTTCGTCAACTTTATGTCTCTAATATTTTTCTCCACTGAAGCATCTCTGAGAATATTTACATGGTTCAACCACCAGGCTTCATTGATCAGACATATCCTAACTATGGTTGTTTGAGAACCCCTCTCTGTTCTCGCGCCCTCGGGGGATCGAGGATCCCTCGAATCTGGTTTTTGTGGATGGATAGTGGCCATCGGGCGCTTTCTTTTGTTTGTGAGAACATTCTTTTTACGACGTAGGGCGTCTCTTCGTGACTACTCAACTATTTCCTACTTAAATTGAGAGTCGCCACCTCCGTTTCGCTTTAGACTTCGGAAGCACAAGCCTTTGTGTGAGATTTATAGGTTCGGAGGCTTAATTACGAATTGGGAAGAACCATTATCACCCAATTCGCCCTTATATTGGTCTCTAAATTTCTAGCGTGCATGCCACCTAGAGATGAGTCGAAGGAGGAGAATAACCTAGGTAGGTCAAGGCGCAAGAACACACAAAGGGGACCATTGGTCTCATGGCACCTAGGTCTAAGCTGAGAAGCAAGTAAACATGAAGACATGCAAGCATGGTCATTGATTCATTGGTCTATAGTCAAGACAAAAGGGGTGAACTTGAGTTCATTGCAAGAGATGGTAAGAACCATGAAAGCATATGATTGATATCATCCTTAGAAGGCGCCTTTATAGTCATTTGAAGACTACAAGGTAAATCTTAGTATCCAAGGATCTTATGTAAGAAATAGATTATTATTCTAAGCATATGAATGCAAATATAGAGGTTAAGCCCGCATTACACTTTGATGTCATCCTCAAGATACACTCTCATAGTCATTGAGGAAACTTATATAGAGAGTAATATCTATCATTCATGGATTGTTTAATGAAAAGGAATGAAAGCATTCACAAGGTTCTCACAAGAGTGGAGTAAACATTTAGTTTACATGAAATCCAATCCCAAGATAGGGCATGGCTTTATGTATGTTCACATCAAGAGAATCTCTATGAAGAGATTGGCCATCTCCTATCATAGAAGGCTTTAAGAACACAAGCTCACCCACATCTCAAGGTCCTCTTGAAAGTCAAGTTTTATTTATGAAGTATAAGAATACCCAAAGAAAACATATAGTTTTGGGAAAGGTTTGAACCTCATGAATGTTTCATTCATTATCTACAAGTCTAAGAAGACAATAGGCATACACAAATACAAGTAGCATTGAAACATATTCCAAGAGGAATGAAAGACGTACAAGCTAGAGCATTCAACATGTATTCATTTTCTTATTGCAAGAAGATATTAACATCATATAAAGACTAAGAAGTCACATTTGTATTCATGATATTTTTATGGAGGGTGCCAAAAGGCATACATGTTTGCAAGAGCAAAATACAAAGATGTAGATCTGGACAAGTAGACTAGTAAATAAAAGTTAGATTTGGAAATGAATTATACCTACTCCCAAGGGTGGGGATGATGGCTCTTGATGTCCAAAGCTATATGAGAGAGAGAGAGAAGGAGGACCTTTCTTTGAATATGGAATAGAGTAATGAAGAGGAAAGAAGGGGAAGAAGAAGCTAGAGGACTAACTCTCTTCTACACCTCTTAACATTCACCCTCCTGGGACATGGTAATTACCCTTTGGATATGTATGACTTAAAACCTAGTTTGTGTTTAAGGTTTAGATGTTTGGATGTTTGGAGGTTTGAAGATGATTGAAGGTTTGAAGAGGTGTTTGGATGGGCTTGAAGGAATGTATGAAGGTTAGCTTGAAGGTTGGTTGAAGATATGAATGTTGGATGAAGATATGAAGGGTGAAAGGGCTGAAGATTTGAAGATAGGCTTATGAAGGTATGAAGGTAGACTTATGAAGATATGAAGGAAGGGATTGAATGTTTGAATATAGGCTTATGAAGATATAAAGGTGACTGAGAATTTTGGTCAAGAAACTCTCCTAAGGGTTTCTACTCTTTGGGGATTGAATTGCAAAGATGTAAGGGGGGTTGGGGTTTGATCTTTCTTGCCAAACTCTATGGTTTTCAACCTTGGCCAACCTCTTTAAAGGCAAATGAAGGAGGGTTTATATAGGGGGATGAGTTTAGGTTAGAACCTGGTCTCTCATAGTCCTTGGAAGGTCCAAAATGCCACTAAAGACCCCTTGGGAAGTCCTCTTAATGCCCTTTGCCTGGGCAAAGGAGCAAAAATGATGAAATAGCAAGATCTGGGCCGGATCGGCCCAGAACCCTTATGTTCTGGCCGGTCCGGCCATTATGGGCCTGTACGTGACATTTTTTCTTTTTGGTCTGGGAATGGTACACTTTGCATGTCCTTTTGTCCTCCCATGTTGCTTTTGTGCTTCCTTGGTTGGACTTGAGTTGGTTACATATTCCCTTGACCTTGGCAAGCTTCCAAATGGCTTTTCTTCATGTCCAAGTCTTGTATAAAATATCTACACATGGAAAATGTTACACTTTAATTAGTTGTGTGTGCAACATATGACCATGGCATGCCCTAATGACTTGTTCTATGTGTGATATGAATCAAATGTGACATAATGTGACTCTTATTGCATGTAGCAATCATCTAGAAGACTAGGGATTGAAAGTAGCTTAGCAAAAGTCATGCATGGCTAATTATTGATTAAATGTGCAATTAGGGTGTCCAAAAATGGGGTATCTACAGTTTGTAAACTCAAGAAGTCTCTGTATGATCTCAAACATGCTCCGCGAGCATGGTATCATCGTCTGTCTTCATCCCTCTCAAATCAAGGATTTACTATATGCAGGCAAGATCCAAGTCTATTCATCTCTTGTTCTTTCAAAGGTACTCTACTTATGCTCATCTATATTGATGATATCCTCATCACTAGGAGCTCGCCTTTGTTGCTGAACTCTCTTATCACGACCATGCACAGTGAATTCAAAATGAAAGACCTCGGCGATCTTCATTTCTTCCTCGGCATTGAAGTTCAGCGATCATCCAATGGTCTTGTTCACAATCGAACAAAGTATGCTCGTGGTCTTTTAACTCGTGCTGGAGTTACTGATTGTCATCCTTCTCCCACACCTATAAGTACTAGTGCTTCCTCTCAACGCTCTACCACTCCATATTCTAATCCTACTCACTTTCGGGGCATTGTCGGTGGACATCAATATTTAGCGGCCACTCATCTTGATATTCACTTTTGTTAATAAGATCTTACATATTATACATCAACCAATTGATAGTGATTTCCACACTTTAAAGCGTATTCTTCGCTACATCAAAGGCAGAATTGATCTCGGCCTCTCCTTTTCCAAAGGCGATCTTCACCTACGAGTTTATTCTGATTCGAATTAGGCGAATGATAAGGATGGTCATCGCTCTGTCTCTGATTTCTTGATTGTTCCCTAGAACAATTTGCTCTCATGGTCGACCAAAAACGACCTCGGGTTTCTCTCTCCTCCACTGAACCCGAGTATAGAGCATTGGCCGCATCAACCTCTGAAGTTTTATGGATAATAATGCATCTTATGGACGCTCTGGTATTGCTCGCCAACCTCCTCATCTATACTGTGATAATGTATTTATTTTTTTAAATTATAAGATTTTTGCCAAATCGAAGCATACCGGTTCGGTGTGGATTTCAAGTCTTTCGGTTCGATTTAGGTGTGAAAATCTTCAAACCGATAGGGTGTGGTTCGCCTTGTGGTTTATACCCAAAATGGAACCATTGCATTCCTAGTTCTTGCTTACAAGTCTTACAAATCTTGAGTTTTGATCTTCATAATGGATGGTATCTATAGCCTTTAGAATGCTAGCCGTTGGAGTTAAAGATTTCAAGTTTCGTTTTTGTCTACTTTATGAAAAAGTTGTGTTAGTCCCATTGGAAAGGAAATAAGTTAGAGGTGGTGAATAGCTTATTTAAAACTTAAAACTGAGTTCAATATTTTTTTGTTGGAGAAACAAGCTTAAGTATTAAAAACTTAGTTGCTGTGAAAATAATCCAACAAAGTCTCGACTACTTAAGTTTGACATGCTTATAAATTAAGCTGTGACCTTTAAGCAATCAGCTTAAGAGAAAATCCTTAGTAAAATTGTCAAGTTTAAGCATATAAAGATATAACAGAAGATATGACAAATGATTTGAGTAAATATAAGTTGATGAATCAACTTGTGACGTCAGGGAGCTTAAACATAAAAAGGCACAATTAAGCTTAAACAAAAGCAGTAAAGCACGCATACCTAATTGGTTAGGCTAGGATTTGTGACGTGCACTCTATTAATTTTCACTTAGCTATTTCAAAGTTTTTAGCCCAATATTTTCGGCTTAAGCAAGCACCTAATGATCACTAATAGATCATGTATACAAAAATCGTGCGTATCTTAAGATAGTTTATTTGAGTGAATGTGTTCTCTCTCTATAACTAATTTTCACTCGGGTTTGGCTCAAGCAATCAGTGTGCCTCCAAAGTTATTACAATGGGGAGGCACTCGCAATGATTAGGGTATAGTGTCTGGTTGGAGATTAAAAGCTCAAGGGGATATATGTGTGAAAGACTACGAGCTTTTAATACTATCTTAAATATTTTCTCTTTGTTCTTCAACAATATGCAGATACCAACTAACAACTTCTTCCTTCTTCAAGTCTTCTAGTTATTGGAGAAGTTACTGTGTCGTTATCCTTGTCTTGGCTCCAAAGCTTGGACAATTTGAATTTTCGGCTTGTAGTGCATTTAATGCTACGGTTGACTATGTTTGAGTTCCTCGTGATGGTCTTAGGAGTAGAGCCTCGTATCATATCCTACAGGAGACAAGAATGCTAGGAATGTTTGTTAGTAACGGGACATATTTTATCAATAAAAAATTTATCCAAAATAAGCTAACAATTAATGTGATCACTCAAGAGACATATTTAATATCTCGATTTAAAGTCCTGACTTGGTGATCAATCCTCAATACAGTCGTTGTGACTATTATGAACAGCTTAAGTTTTGTTGTATCAAAACTTGATTCACCTAGGCGAAATAAGTCGCAGTCTTCAACAGCTTCAGCTTCTTTGTGCTTCAGCTTAGGCTAGTGATAGCATGCGCTATCAAATTGTTATGCTTTGAGCATTCCTGCTTCAGTAACCATTTCAGGCATCAATGGGGCACTGTGGAGAGACCAAAAGATAAAGTAGACATTATTTTATGTGCTAAGGACCCAAAGAATAAAACATTTAAAAGAGGAGTCCAAATCTAACATTTAAATTGAATGGGCATAAGCAAATTAAGAATATTTGATCTAACAAGTTGTCTCATTTGATTGGTCCAAGTGGCAACCTTTTTTACCGTGGACCAATGGGATAATGCCTTCTGGATGCTGCCCAGTGTACGTGGCATTCCTAAATCTTTCATCTGACATGTATTATATATCTGCTACTGTTAATGCCCTTGGGTTAGTTGTTGGCTCAAAAATTTAGCTTTGAAGAAATTCTAAGGTGCTGGATCAATCTCTTGATCAAGGGGGCATCTTTGATGAAGATCAAAATGTAGAAAGATGTAAGAACATATCTTGGATCAGATGTCAGATAGCAACTTTGAATTTCAAAGACTGGTGTGGGTTATATGTTGGCTCAGAGTCTTTGGATTCTCTTTATCCATAATGATGAAGGTTTGATGATTGGTAGATAAACATGGCTAGCACACAGGTCTACTCAGTACTACCGTTCAAGAACAATATTCAGGGATGTTGTTTTGATTTTCTGATTGAAGAGACTTCCTTGATCAAGCTTTTTTGGCTTGAAGGAGCATGAATATGGTTCTTGATCTTGATCAATGTAGAACTTGAAAGATTAAAACTATGATGATGAGTTAATTGTTGATCCTCAACTGCTATCATTAATGAGCTTAAATTGAACCAATTGTTGGGACACATAATCATATGCTCTCATTTGTAAGAATATATAAGAATATATATATATATATATATATATATATATTTCTTGAAGAATCAATTCTTATGAATTTAAGATCTGATTTTCCAATCTACACAAGTTTTGCCTTCTTGAATGCTACAGTGTTGATCATGATTGATGTTGTTGAGTGCTCTCTCTTCAAATTGAAGAGTTCTTAATAGCTGCAGTCAGTTAGTTGTTGATTGCCAACAATGAACTGTTATGCTGGTCTTCATAGGAAACTTGATGATTGTTGTAATTCACTTGTAAATATTCTTGGTTAGAAGGGTCTTCAAATTTCTAAGTGAGTGATACATTTGACATGTCAATAGGTGATTAACTGTTGATTTTGAAATCATCAATCAGTTAACTCTTGACTTGATCATAATATCTGGTGCACTGTCAATGTTGAGTTTTTGATTAACTTAGGATTAATAATTTGACCTATCACCAAAACTTAACCTAAAGAATTGAGGTTCTAACAGTATTGGCTACTTTTATTTATTTACTTATTATTTTAATATAATGATTATTATTATTGATATTGTAATGATTTATTCAAATTTCAAGTTACTACAATCCATTATTATTTTGGAAAAGAAAAATAAACTCGTTCACTAACGGCGTTAGTAAGGGTTACCTTAAGGATCTTTTAGTATTGAAAGTTTAACTTTACGACTTTCTGGATAGAAAAAAAAAAAATTTAATTGAATATGAAAATATTTTAAGAGCATATCTTTTTTTGACACCTTTTAGGAGGATTTTTTGATATTGAGTTTATAACCTAAATAATTCATTCTTCTCGAAGAAAAGTGTTGGAAGTGCTTCTCTCCTGGTAGAATTAGATGAAGTTTACATGATTCTTCTTCTTCATCCTCCGTTCTTCATTTCTTGCTGAAGATGTCTGTCACCCGATCCACTTTTTGCGGAGTTTACAAATTTCCTCACTACTAAATCAAATGAGCTCCGGCGTAGTTGTTCACCGAATAAACGTTCATTCTTCACTGACTTTTTTTTTTTTTTTTTGGCCCCAAGGGGGCATGGGAAGGGATCGAATCTGAGACCTTACACATTCTTCACTCTGACTAAACCCGTACTCGTCCACTACCATTGTTTGTGTTTGTATGAGATTCCCATAACTTTCTTCTGTCAAAACTTTATCAATCTTGGTCCAATATGACATACTTGAGCCCCGCAAGTATTTCCTGGGGTTGACAAACTCTGCTTGTGGAGTTTGTTCACATGAATGAAATTATACCTTGGACATCATCAAAGACGCTTGATATATGGCTTGTAAAGGTTCTACGATTCCCATTAATGGTGGTCGATTCTTTCTGGTTCTAAGCTTATCAAACCAGTTTCTTAAACCAGAATTGTCCAAGCTTCGATCTACAAAACCATCTAGGTCACACAAACCTATTATTTCACGGCCTGTCAGTTTATGGAGTATGCTTAGAGTCCTCACTGAGGCGAATAAAGATTGTTAAATGACTTTCTATGTGAATGCCTTCATTGTTCTTGGTTGTCATGATCACAAGTGCTTGAAATTTAACATCAAACCAACTGAAATGGACCCAGAACTGACTGACCATCAAACAACAAACTGAAATGGACCCAAAACTTACCTTCAAATGAAAGTGAGCGTCCTCTGGCTCTTCTACTAAAGTTTTTGCTCTTGTTTTTGATATGTGCAACTCTGATCCTTTCATCTTCATTCTGGCAACAAGGCAACGTTCATGAAATGTTGAAGCAGGTAACAAGGTTGGTCATATAGCTCGGGAGAAGTTTAACTTCTGGGTGATCAAGGTCGAGAAAAACAATTCCAGTAAGCAAAATGAAGTGGATCAAGTGTAACTATACAAATATTAGGGTGCGTTCAGATAGCAGGTTTTTGGCACAGTTTGGTTTTTGGTTTGGTGTTGGTTTGGTTTTTGGTTTGGTTTTTTTACTATTTACCTTTCCCATTTTACCCCTGCTTTTCCCATTAAAGAACTGTGATGGAACAAACGCCCCCTCATTACCCACACCCTACCCCACAATCTACCCCCAGCTGATATTCCTTACCCACCACCAAAAACCCATTTCAATCCATCTCCCTCATTACCGTCATCTCTCCCCTTCTTCCCATCTCCCTCTCTGTTTTCAGCCATCACCAAACCCATCTCCACAAACCCTCTCTCTTCTTCTCTCTTGCTGTGGATCTCCCCTTCTTCTTCCCTTGGAAGTTCCCACGCCAGACCATCGTCGTTCGATTTGGAATCGGAGATGATGATGAATTCGCCAGCTTTCATTCCTTCGGGTGCTCGCCGTCGTCCCCATCCGCGCTCAACTGCCATCGGTACCCGCGGATCTGCTCCTACAAAACGCCATAAATAAATATTAAGCTCTGCCGCGCTTCCCCCATTGGCATTGCTGGCGCCGGTACCCGCTGATGGGTGGTTCGGGAGGGTCATTGGACTGATGGGGGAGGGAGTGGAGAGGGAGGAGGACGCCGTCGGAGAACAATTAGTCGGCGGAGTGGAGGTTGGGTTCAGGGAAAGATGGGTTTCGGACCATCCAGAATTCGCTTCGGGTGAGTTGGAGGC
>JAOTQG010084056.1:0-13896 GCA_025631175.1 Iris virginica
CTAAGTGGTGAACAAGTTTTTGTAATATTTTTGAAACAAAGTTCCAAAAACCTAATGACTAAACACAACCAAGTCTCCAAATCTTCGTGATGTTACTTCAAGGCCCCTAAAATTTCATAATCCTTAATTTCCAGAAGGCCTTTATTTAAAAATTTTGCGTTAGGCCTCACGAAACCTAGTGCCGCTATTTGAGGAAAAGAATGGAGTCTTGCATCAAATTGCAACCTTGTTCATCGCTTGTGCATGAGAGTTGATTTCGAGAGAATGTATGACGGACAGCCGCCTAAAGGTGGTAGGATGGGGTGGGTGGTACTGCTCAGATTGCGACCAATCTTTCTAATCGAGCGTGAAACTCATCGCTACCTCATAAGGGCATTGAGACTATAGCCCAAGTCAAGAGGGAAACAGCCCAGATCATAGTAGCTTAGAATTTGATGGATCCATCCATGTATCATTCGAATTTTGCTAATGGTAGTGAAGCTAGATATAAATATTTAGAGATGTTTTATCTTTAAAATAATTATTAATAAACACTTTATTCGATGTCTTGGTGCATTCATTTAAATGAAGTATTTATGGTTAAGGGTTCTTAACTATATTATTTTTTTACATTAGGAATGTGGTTATATATATATATATATATATTTATAGTTAAGTACTAGTCAAAGAGTTTGATCAGGAGAATTTTTCTGTGATGAGTTTATGATACCATATATTCTGAAAAAAAATTGAAAAAAATTTATTAAATTCGAGTACGCTCAATTTTAATCCTTATACTGAAATATCGGTCCCAAAAATAATCGAGCATAACACTTGCTAATGACGGGAGTAACAACGTCAGATTCACTCGTTAAATCCATTAATTTCCTCCGTTCTCTACCAGAAGCACTTTCTAATGGCGAAATCTAATGTTTTTGTTCCTGCCATTAACAAATATGATGTGCACTTATTCCTATCTAAATTTTAATTGGAACAAAATTAAAACTTATGATCGATTGCGTTTGATTTTTTTCAAGTACAAAACTAAAATTGAGCAATCTTAAATCTAGAAATTTGATCCCAAATGTTTTCAAAATACTGAACCATTTCTACGATTTGCCCTAAACCATTTTTGCTACTGAAATTACAAACTAAACTTGAACCATACTTGCTGAAAAGCTGAACCTATTTGGTTCAGTTGGGTTAATCGGTTTATCCATTTTTTACCCAGTCACATAAATAAGTTATAGATTATGCCACTAAATCTGTGAAATAGATTACTTGAAGAGCACCTCAATCATTACAAGTTTCAACATGTACATGCACCAGTACGCAGAAGGGGAGTAATATAAAATCAATTAGAAGCACAGGTGAGAATTAATCACCGATACACTCGGTGCTCTAAAATGCTAATTATTTATACTCTGTATTATCAAAATTAATATGTGAATCCACCAAAAATTAAACAGAAAGGAAAAGGGGTAAGAAAAAGGAAACACTTGAAGTGAGAGAATGAAATGAGATTCACACAACACTCCCAAAGGCTAGCCAGGGGGAGGAGGAAATGCCTATCTTTTTAGATGAGGGCACGGATGCCGACTTGTTGCATATCCCTAAGCCTCCATATGGGAAAGAGAGCACCTTCTCCGAGTTCTTCTATATCTACTTGTGCCATTGCCCACAAGTAATGTACCGTTTGGATTGTATCCTGATCCACCCAAACCAATACCATGAATAGAAAATGAGTAATAATTTAAACATTATTTGTAAAAGAATGTGAACAATCATATGAAGTGCATCTAAGTTCGGCCAAAATCACACTTAGAGGACCCCTAGCATGCCTAAGTTTGTTTGGATGTTACCTGACTTCCTTCGGTAATTGCCCCAAGTCGGTCACGTACACAATACACCTGTTGCGTTTGGAACTGAACAATGATCAAGGGAGTATCGCCCATCATCTTTGTCTCCCTCACTTCTACTTCAGATATATGTAGAATCTGCATTTCGAGCAAATTCAGTAACCTTTCACAACTGTTAATTTTAATCGAATTTACTTAACAAAAACAAAAGCAAGTCATCACCAACTACACAAGTAACACAACTATATAAATAGTAATAAGCCCCTTAGAAAACTTACTCTTAACAAATAACAAACACAGATGCCAACATAAAAATACATAACAAGCAACAGCTTGGGGAATGGAGGAACCAGAATAACAAAGCAGGCAGCAGCAAGCGATGTCCAACTTTTATAAAGAAGGGTAACATGTCAAAATAGCTCATGTACCAAACCCTGTTTTTCAACTACCCTTACATGGTATTCCCTCCCCCTCAATGAGAGACAAACCAACACATTTGGGGATCGAGGTAGTGCCTTTTTTTAAACCTATGTACCCCCGATGACATCACCGCTTAACCAACGAAAATGACCATATTAACAGAATTGCACGACACGCCCATCAAATGAGTAAGAGGAATAAATATAACATAACTGACATTTTTACCCTTCTACCTCCAATTGAATTCTTGAACTAGCAAATATCTAAAGGTATTCAGACAACTATGTTTTAAGTTGGATGAGATTTCTCAATGGCCATTGAATAATCTACTACTACAGTGAAAATTTGGGTTTCAGTTCACCAGATTTATTTACCCCACCACAGAGTCAGTACAGTAAATAGCAGCAAATATACACAATCTTCTCATCCGGTGAAAATGAAATCTCCACGACTGGCCGATGATACTGCTACATCACACCAACTGTTTCACAGCATAAAACAAGTGATGAATAAAGCTAAAACGACAACAAGGTACAGTGGTAAGACGTTTGCGCTGTTTCTGCCCGTCATTTCGGGGGTAAGTGGCTATGTTACCTAGACCCTTCTATTTTGGCCATATACCCGTGTCGACATGACACGATCCGGGTGTCACACGGGATACGTGTCCGATTCGGCGGCTAGGGCGGCGCAAGGGAGAGAGAGCGACGCACGAAAAGAGGGGAGAGAATAGTAAGAAACGTGAGAGGGGAGAAGCTTACCGGAGATGGAGGATGCGCGGGAGAGGGAATCCTTGATGATTCGTCGGAATGGATGAAGATCGACTGGACTAGAGGGAGAAAGAAGGAGAGACAGCGCAGAAAGAAGGAGACGTTTAGGGCATGCTTTTTCTTTTTGAATTAACAATTTAACATGACTTTACATTTTGCCCCTTCATCTTTCTTATTTTGACATAAATATCCATATACTTTCAAATATTACACTTTAACCATTGTATATTTATAATATTATTCATTTAGTCTTTTATTTCGGCTAATCAATGATATGATGTGTCCAACATCAAACGTTAATAATTGAGCTTTGTATAGAATAAATTTTTATTGGAGAATCAATAAAAATATTTTAATTTTTAAATGTCCTAAAAGATCCCCGTACCGTATATGGAATGTGGTTAAAACTATTTCTTACTTGTACTTCTTGGTTTTTAGATAATGTGGTTAAAACCTATGTTACCCGGAAGGATCGGGTGTGGACCGTGTGGTAGTTTTCTAATTCTAGGATACGGGGTCACGGCAAAAAAGGATCCAAATTCCGGATATGGGTACGGGGATCCTTTAGGACATTTAAAATAAAAATATTTTTAATGATTCTCCAATAAAAATATAAAGGTATAGAGATACCGGATCTAGGATCCGCTAAACACGATAGAAGTACGAATTCAAAAAAAAAAAAAAGGATGATTAGGATTGAACAGAAAAATAAGAAATGTCTATCTCGTTTTTTAATCATTGTTACAAATTTTTTGATTTTTTTGATCTTTTCGTAAATTTGTATAATTTCAAAATACAAATTAATTTGAAATAATGAATAACTACTCTAAACATAACTATATTTTTTTCTGGAATGATATTATCATGGAACTAGATTGGGGTCTCATTTTATAATACTTTGGGAGCTAATGAAATCATTTTCGTAAAATTGAATAGTCTCAATTCCTCTGCAATCTCTATGACATGACCGATCAATAGAACCCAAGACTCCACTTTTGGCATATAGTCCATGCTCAATTATTAATTATTAACATTTGATGTTGGACATATCATATCATTGATTAGTTGAAATAAAAGACTAAATGAATAATATTATAAATATACAATGATAAAGTGTAATATCTAAAAGTATATGGATATGTGTTAAAATAAGAAAGATCAAGGGGCAAAATGTAAAGTCATGTTAGTATTAAAAAAAAGCGTGCTCTAAACTTCTCCTTTCTCCCTCTAGTACAGTCGATCTTCATCCATTCCGACGAATCATCAAGGACTCCCTCTCCGGTGGCTCCTCCATCCCCGGTAAGCTTCTCCTCTCTCATGTCTCTTAATATTCTCTCCCCTCTTTTCGTGCATCGCTCCCTCTCCCCTGCGCTGCCCTAGCCATCGTACCCGCCTTCCATCCACCGAATCGGACACGTATCCCGTGTGGGCACCAGGTTTGTGCATGTCAACACATGTATATGGCCAAAATAGAAAGGTTAAAACTATTTCTTACTTGTACTTCTTGCTTTTATCCCCTTACTTCCCTTCCACAAATTCTCTCCAGCACTGCCTTTTCCCCGACACAATCTCAAAACCATGCTTTTCGCAAAAAAAAAAAAAAGGGTTTTAATTTTCCTCTCCATCTCTCCCTGGTTGCACCACTTTCTCTTTTTCTTTCTTTTAACTTGCTCATCACAAAACCAAAATCACATGCATGCACGCAAACAGAGACACAAGCTCAGAGCAGAGCAGAGCCTATTTCTCTGATGCATGCACATCTTCATCTGTGCAACAACTCTATCCCAACCTATGGCTCATTAGTATTATTACCAAGTAATTTTTACAACTTCGGATGTCTCCTTTATTTTTGTAGATTGACATTAGAGTGCTCTTGAATCCTTGATCTACTCATCAGGCCTTCTCTCTGAATCAATGATCATATTAAACAGTTTTACAAGTCCAAGTGGATCGTCTAAGCATGTCAATGCCTCTATCAGGTTGAAAATGAATTCCATGTCTTCTCTTCCTTGATACAATCTTAACCTCAGAGGCTTATACTCCGGCAAAATCTATGGGAAAATTAAAATCCCTAGTTTTACAGGCAATTATTTATCTTTCATGGCTATACTTATATCTTCTTATTATATAATATACCAATATTAGCAGTCTGTCTAACTTTAATTACTTCAAGGATCCGTAATTCATACACGATGACTTTTACCTCAATTGAAGTCTCTAGTTACGCATGTAAACATGTAGTTTCTTAATGAGGGCAAAAAATTACTAGTATGTGGACGAGACCAAGACATGCTAAGATTATCATATCATTTGACAAAAGGAGGCCTGTAGAAACAGAAACCAGTATATGAGGGCAAGGGCATGGAAGAGAATGATTGCATCAAAAGCAGACTGATTGCAAAAAACCATAGTGAAAGATTCTTATAAGAAGTTTTAACATGTTTTCTATTAGTCATTGGGTTGCTCATATTTAGGTGCAACAGGAAAACAACTCTGGATAACAACCTATGTAGTTGAGAGTAATCAACATATAGATAGTTACAGCTCAAAAAATCCTGTTTTAGAAAAGATGATAGTCCGATTATCTGAACTCTTGATGGTACAGACTACAATCCGTCCGATCATTCTTGCCTCTCCGGTTTTACTACTCTTGAATATATGAGCAGAGAATTCGTAAGGAGAACAAATTCAGGTTAAACATTAAACAAGTTTCTCTCCTTACCTTGTTTTCGAAAAAGATACCCTGGCTCTCGTAAGCACTGTGCTCTGCTTTACAGCGGTCAATCAGTTCAGAACTGCAATACTTCTTCAAAGTTTCAGCGTCACCCTGTAAACAGTCGAGCACTTAAAATATTGATTGAGATAACAGACAGAAAAACAGATACAAACCAAGAAAAAAATTGTGGCACTTAAACCTTGGAGGTAGAAGTATCTAACATTCCTACGCGGCTCCAAACTTACTTTGAAGTATGCATTAAGGACAGGTTTCACCACTTCTTGAACCTCAGACGCAAATTCTGGTAGAGAAAAATAACTGCCAATACGATATCACATCACGTAACAAGTTAGGACAAACTACAAATCTCAAGCACAAGAACAAGAATATGATTAACTAAAAGAGCTAGAACAGAATGTGAATTTCATACGGATCTCGGCGGCGTATTTCTTTAAATGACATTGCAGAGTCATTTTCCCCAAAGACGCTATCATTCAGGCTACAGAAAAAAAGAACACCATAACATTATTGGCACTGTTGCACCATCAAATGATACTGCAGATAATGCGGGAGAACTAAAAGTGAGCAGCATACTCTTGAATTTTGTTAACTACAGGATGATCACTAGTATGCCATCTTTCCCGCATGTCTTCGGCAATCTGTATATCCCAGTTCACAAATATTGAAATGAATTTCGATAAAACGCACAAGACTATAATCTCTAGAAAAAACCCACGAGATTATCAAGTCAATACACTCCTGCTTCACACGAGATGATGCTATTTATGAAATCCGCTGACATGAAATCTAGCATCCAAACTTTGCATATGGAAAATGGCCAAACATCAATTTGAACCATTGTACTTGTGTTCAGATGCATGTTTTTAACAATCTACAATAATGTATTCCTGGTTCTATACATACCAAAATAACAAGGCTTATCAATCAAAATGGAATAAACTGCAGATAAAGAACATGATGTGCAACAACCTAATTATCCAGGAAGATTTTGTTTCTTTCTCAACTCACATTTTTGAGAATCAATTTATTGCCAGGGAACTGTGCCTGGCAATACCACAGTCAAAAACACATTTTCTTCAATGCTGTTTTGCATATATTTAAAAGTTTCATAATACAGGTTCAAGACACGAAATGCATAAGGACTTTTCGGTGCACTTTCACCTGTAACTTTAAACTAAATCCACACTGTTTTCTAATCTCTACAACTTACTACTTAAATGTCGAACTTATAATCGATGAAGACTTAAGAAAAATAGTCCCAGGTCCCCCAAAAAAGAAAGAAAGAAGTTTTTGGGATGAAATACACGACTGACAATACCACAGTCAAAACAACTTTTCATCAATGCTATTTTGCATGTATTTAAAGAGTTTCATTCAATACAGATTCAAGAAACAAAATGCATGAGGACTTCAGTGCACTTTTACCTGTAATAGAACACTTTAAACTATAGCCATAGTCCATACTGCTTCTCTAATCTCTACAACTTACTACTTAGATGTCAATTTTACACCTGATGATGCCCCAAGAAATACTCCCCAGGTTCTAAAAAAGAAAAGGAGATCCAGGTCAAGTTTACATAAGTAGTAGAAGTATGTTATGTTCAATTTCTTTAATACCCTCAAGTTATCTTGAATCATTCTGTCTATCTCATAACTAAAAGGAAGACTGTGGACAAATTAATTTCAAAATACTCTGTAAAATAGAAAAGGGGGACTACGTTCTTAGTACGGCCCAAAATGGAATATAGGACTATTATTTTGGGACAAAAGGAGTATATAATTAACTTGCACATCTCTTCCAAAAAAAATCCTTATCAGAAAACGCAAGCCTCAGGAAGTGCAGCAGCTTTTGGATTTTTTTAATGTTTCACCCATGAAGTATGGAAAGTGGTTCACCATAGTAATGAATTATAGTCTCGTCAAAAAAGACAACAGTGAAACTGAAATCACACGCCAAGAGCATTCTGGTAAACCTGATGTAATCGTACATGATAAACTGCAAAGAGGAGTGTAGAGAAAAAACTTTCAAGTGAAATGTACCTCCTGGCCCTTTGTTACAACAGGTTCGCTTAAACCACTGACACGCTTGAACATTGGATGACCTCGCATCTGGAGACACAAGAGAGCTCACTTCAATTCAGAAATCGTGTATGAACAAACAAGCAACTTTGAACCAAACAGACCATGCATAGTATCACCTTATTCTTGAACGCCTCCCACTTTTTATTCAATGGGGACTGCTTCGTGGGTACAACGGTGATATCAGTTACGGTACTTCTTTCAACATTTGTACGAGAGGCTGCTGAAGAAGCTGCATATTCAATGCGCTTTTTCTTACTTGGATTACTGCTCAACTCATCCTTTACAATAACAAAACCCTTCTTCGCCAAGTCAATCAACTTTATATCCCTAACTTTCTTGGAGTACAATGGAAAGTTGGGGAATACAGAAGAAACGCCAGCCTTAACCTTGCTGAATAATGTTTGTGATGAATCTTGTTGCCCAGATTGCTGTTGCTTATTCTCTCCAGATGCAGACTTATGAGCTTCATTTGCTTTGGAACCAGAATCAGCTGAAGTGCCGGAGGACTCTGAAGTTTCTGGCTTCCCAATCCCTAAAGTTTCTTTGACCTGTATGAAAATAACAAACGAACAAGATAATCAAACATTCATCGATCCAAGTTCGTTCACCAGCATAACAACATCAGCAGGTAGAGCATAATAAATAAAATAAATAAACACTGCACAGACCTCCTCTCTAGCAGCCGAAACCTTTTCCTTAAAATTGGCTGATACCTACAACTCATAAAATTATCAAGAAGTCAAGTGATATTACCATTGTTACATAGCTGTGAAAAGGACAGATCTATCTCAAGTAAACAAGAGCATCAAGAAGCATATGCCCCATACCCATTAGAATTTGTGTGACCTAGAAGTGAAAAACGAAAAGAGAAAGAAAGAGAATCACACAAAGATGAAACAGGGAGAAGAAAAGAAACGGACAGGGGTGTTCTCCCACTTAACTTGTGTCATCTAGCCACCTTTTAGCAATTGTAAGAACCCCTATTCAGATTCAAACTATTACTAATGTTCTCCCACTTAGAATTGTGTCCTCTAGCCACTTTTTAGCAATTGTAAATAAGCCCCTATTCAGATTCAAACTCTTATAGTGTGACTGTCTTGCTTGTTCACCAGTTTGAAAACAAAAATTAATAGAAAATTCTCTATTCACTCTTTAAAATCACAAGGGTATATGTGCATTCAAGGTGCAACAAAAACATTTGGGAGCAACTTTTGCTGTGATTATCTTTAAATAAGATGCTCAAAATGATAATTAAAGACAGTTTTTATTTAATTCTTTCCAATAGTGACATCCAAATACAAGAACGTAAATGAAATAAATTAAAAGAGCATGGAGCATATATAAAAATCAAATTGACATTCCAATGAACTCCTCGCCTTCATATATCGGATTTATGCTTGGTAGGTGACATGGGTGCTCAGCTCCCACTGCCGTTCAATTAACTTAATTTAAATAAATTTGCAGTGCCTGTAACTCAAGTTACTCACCGCAAACTAATCCACTAACAGTTGAATGGGAAATGAAGCAAAGCTTGTAATGGGGACCTTGGCAGTGTTTTTGGATGCTTAGAATCACCTTGAGAGTCTTTTGCCGTCAAAAGTAAAATTGCATTAAGGTAAACTAAGCACAAAACAACGTTTAGACAGTTTCAGCTGACCAAGAAATGGCCAAAAGAAAGATTCCACCAAATTCCGGAATTTGCTGAATTACAATTAATAACCTCCACCAATATAAAATAAGTACCTATTATCCAAATAACATCTTTTGTTTCTAATTTTTTTGAAGTTTGGAGGGGGCATAGACATGAGCCCAACCCTTTTTATTTACCAAGTATATAGGACTTACAAGAGCAAAACTAGGGCTTATAGCTGGGAGATATCTTTTAAAGGTTGTTTATCTGCGATGAGACTTGAACCCCTAACCTTCCGTTAGGAAGGACAAGGGGATACCGCTAAACCAAGTGGTTATTGGTCCAAATAACATCTTCATTGTAATTGATATTTAATAAAAATTTAAAAGATAATTAAGTTCTCTATTAATGTGTCTTGTATTTGTTTTTTGTCGTTGGCTTTGTCTATTCATTTATTTTCAAAGGAAGCTTAAAACTTGGTTAGAGAGTTTTATGAAAAACACAATATCAATGGAATTAGAATCATTAGATTTGATTCATTAACTGGTTATGTTTTATTATTATTCATAGATACATTGGCTGTTGTGTGTCCAATAGGATTAGATGAGAACTATTACCATTTAAATTATCCTAGTTTGATTAGGATCCTGATTATGCTGATCCTAGACGTCTATTGTTATTTTAATTTATAGGCCCTAGAGTCCTAGTAGTTGTAGCATTTCTTTCACGATTGCTCTTTCATTAATTAGCCCTAGGCCCCTAGTCCTTGTAGGTTAATGATTGTACTCTTAGTCTTATATATATAATATTGGTGTAATACTCATCGCTATACTTAGAGTTGCTTAATAATATTTGAGTTAGGCTTTTGCCTCGGTGGCCTGCAGGCATTGCTGATCCTTGCTAGGGTAACGGTTTCTTCTCCTACTCTCTTTCTCCATCTTTTTTTTCTGCAAGTAATCATAGGACAAGTCTCCGTACTCTGTCCCCCATATAACTAGAACATATCAATAAATTTTTTCAAACATTTATTCTGTTTGAGATGGATACAGTAAGGGCATTTTTCAAATTTTTCTTCCATAAACAATTGAGATACAATTGCTAAAAAATGTATCCTAAATTGCTTTTAACAAAAATATATTAATAAAATTTAGTTTCCTAAACCAACTGATTTCAAAAGAATCACTTTCTTCGGAGTCAATTTCCCATAACAAACTTTGCAAGAATCAAAAGCACTGCAAACTGGCCCTCAAGTACATGAAGTTTTAACACTTTAAAAACTGTACACGATGATCTCTTGTATCTTTTGAAATAAATGTATAATTGAAGAAACTTATCGATTTCAAGGATAAAGATCTTACATGTTTGCATAATCAAATTACATAATGCAATAACTAAAGATGAGTTTCTGAGAGTCATAAACTATATCAATGGAACTTTAAAGTAATTTGGAAAGGGAAAATGTGAAAACCATGAATGCTAAGAACCTTGGATTGGATTATTGGAAGAGTTCATGAGCGTGGGAGAGGGAGAGGGAGAGTGAGAGAGAGAGAGAGAGAGAGTTGTCTTAAGGGAAATTTTTGGAAGATGTAGTTTAGCATTAGAAAAATTCCAGATGAGAATAGGTTGATGCGATGCCACATAAAAGGATAAATCCATCTAACCTTCTTTGCTGTAGCTTCAGCTTCTGTCCACAGCTGCTCAGTCGTCTGCTTTGTTCTGCATTCGCCAGTTCACCATCTCAGGGCCTCCAATTGAAGTTTCTGCCCAGCCTTGACATACAATAGTATGTCTCAGCCTATAAATATTTAAAGCAGTAATTATAAACAAGGAAAAGCTTTTATGGTTCAAATTACCTAACTTTTAGATCTTCTGTCACCCCTTTCAGCTCCTCCGCTGCTTTCTCCTTTAATTCCTTGGCAGACTGTTGAGTTCGCCGAAATTCTGGGTTTCTGACAAAAACGTGATTAGTAAAGTAAATGAAGAGTCAAGACACTTCCAGCAACCAATATGTCCAATCACACTAAAAAAAAAAGAGTAATAATAATAAATGCTAACAAAGCCTTCTTAGTTACATTCTACAAAGCAGATGGTTCTTCAAAAGTTTTGGATAGGGATTGAAACTCAAAACCCTGAAGTATCATCCTTCGCTTTTTCCAAACCACATAAACATGGTAGCAATGATAATTTTTTCTAGTTTATAATAGCGATAATGTTAGTCCTTTCAACTGTGACGTTATACAGTGTTGTTCCTTTAAAACCAAATAATGCATATCAAGGCGGGCTACAAAAATTGTCAAACTTTAAAAAAGTCAAAACCTTGATCACTTTAAATTTTCTGTGATGGTTCCGATATTTTATGTGATTATACTCTCATCACTTACTGAATCCACTATTTATCTTTTCATCTCTCACTTGCTTTTTGATTCAATAACTACAAAACAAGAAGGAAACCTCAAAACATCTATCTGAGCCCAAAAGAAAACACTGTTCGGGAAGTAGTAACTTTCACTTGAGGATGCTCCACTCAAACAGTCTCAACCGGAAAATAAGCATGCACTCACCTTGACATTCTAACTTCAACCCGCATTACACAGTAAAAGAGTATGACCAAGAAAAAAAATCAGAAGACTTATGGTTACGGCAAAGAATTAGAACCTCTCTCTCACACACACACACACAGAGAATGAGAAGAGTTAGAGTTACCTGTTAACTTGCTCTTTAACTTCGTCTTTAATCCGTTTAGAGAACTCATTAAAAACACTAAACTCACGGCAGACAATCGCTCCCCTCAGAAACAGCAATCTCGTACTAGGATCCGAAACCTAAGACACAAGCCCAGTAAACCAAATTTAACAAAAAAGCAAAACAGCAATTGTTTGACCAAAGAAACAGACATAAACACGAACGAACCTGTGGAGAAGAAAGTAAGTGGCGATAAAGGGATTGATGATTCTTGCCGGATAGCACCAAATCTCTCATCAGCTTCCTAGCAGCCATTGGAGAGTTTTTTTTGTGTTATGTCTAAAACCCTCGTTCGAATTTTCGTTTTATTGAATTTGTTAATATCTTTTTTGCCAAGAAAATTCGTAATGAATTAACAAATTAATTTCCTATTCTACAAAAAAAGAAGAGGGGAATTTGGGAAAACTTGCTTCGCAAGTGGGGGTTTAAGGTTTAACTAGGGCTGATTTACATTGGGTGGGCTTTTGGTTGGATCAAATTTAACTTTGGGCCTAAGCCCATCTCAGATTCTAATCTAAAGTTGGGCCTAAAGCTAACCCTTACTAAATTGGGTTTCACTTGGGCCATACGTCCTATACCATATGTGAATAAACTGCTCAAATTTTGGGCGTTTTTCGGAGAAGTCACAACCCATCCTTACGCTTGGGAGTCGGAGAAACAAATTATTGAAAATTCTCGAATTCAAGAATAGTTCGGAAGATCTCGGCAACACCTTTTGTGAGTTGTGACAAAGCGTGTGTTGAAGAGCCCGGATTTTCTTTCAATTTAGTGTCTTATTTTATATTTATCTTTCTAAAATTTCATTTAAAAGATTTAAAAGATTCCAACGGGATTGGTCCAAGTGGTAAGCGGCTTGGATTCGCTTATGGGAGGTTTCGAGTTCGAGTCTCACCGTATGCAGAAAATCTCCGTTGGGAGACTCACCCGCCAATGCTAGGTGCGCGACCCGGATCGGACTGGATTAGTAAGGACGAAGTCCTTAATACCAGTGAACAACCAAAAAAAAAAATTTTAAAAGATGATCTTGAAATTATGCATTTATTTTTAAAAGTTATAAAATATGAGATGAGACACCAAATGAAACGTAAAATTTCGATTCTGCGTTGAAACGTTCAGATTCCAACAATATTTCGGTAAATAAATAACTATTCGATAAATATACTTGGGATTTCATTATTAGAATTTTACTAGTAAATTAAACTATAATAACAAAAAGAAAATTTAATTGATATGTCAACTTTAATTAAATACTCACTTCTTAATAGTAGTGCCCTTTTTTTGCTAGATGCAATTTTACGAGTACTTTTTTTTATGTTATGTTTTAAGTTTTAAAAGTGTGTTCATCTGTCCAATTTTTTAAATATTATTTAAAAAAAATTAAAAATATAAGTTTTTTAAATATAAGTGTTCTCTTTTTACCTATTATTTTTACATACCCCTATATCACTTTTATATCCTATCAAACATCACATCAAATTACAACTATCACTCTCTTTCTCTATCTCTCTCCATCACTATCATGTATTTTTTTTAAATTTAAAGGGCAAAATTGTAAAATTCTTACAAAATCAAAATCAACATAAAATACAAACAAAAATAAAATATATTAAAAAACTCCACGTCCAAACGCACCCTAAGTGTTTATAACAGTGACATTGTTTACCACACAAAATAGTGACA
>JAOTQG010084167.1:0-12985 GCA_025631175.1 Iris virginica
AAGTGCACTTCTTTTAAGCATCCTTTATCTGAAATAAGGTTAGAGAGAGCAAGTGAGTCAAGCTTATAACATTGTATATAAGGCAGTGGACCCAAAAAATATTTCTTTTAAAAGAGGGGTCCAAAGCCTAAGTATAAATGAATGGGCTTAAGCAAATCAAATATATTGAACTAACATATTTGTTTATGCCTATTGTCTTCTTGAACATGTAGATAATGAATGAAACATTCGTGAGGTTCAAACCTTTTCCAACACTATGTGTTTTCTTTAAGTGTTCTTGTACTTCATAAATAAAACTTGATTTCCAAGGGAACCTTGAAGTGTGGGTGAGCTTGTGTTCTTAAAGCCTTATATGATTGGAGAGGGCCAATTTCTTCGTAGAGATTCTCTTAATGTGAGCATACACAAAGCCATGCCCTATCTTGGGGATTGGATTTCATGCAAACTAAATGTTTATTCCACTCTTGTGTGAACCTTGTGAATGATTTCATTCTTTCTTCATTAATAATCCATGAATGATAGATACCAATTTCTAAGTCTCATCAATGACCATGAGAATGTATCTTGAGGATGACATTAAAGTGTTATGGGGTTTCAACCCCTACAATGTATTTACATGCTTAGGATAATAAATCTCTTTTTTACATGAAATCTTTGAATATCAAGATTTACCTTATAGTTTTCAAATGACTATGAAGGTGCCTTCAAGGGATAATATCAATCACATGTTTTAATGTTCAAACTATCTCTTTCGATAAACATGAGTTTACTTGTTTATCTTGACCATAGACTTATATACTTGAGACCATGTGCATCTTCCTATGTTTGCTTCTTAGCTTAGACCTAAGTGTCATGAGACCAATAGTTTCCCCTTGCGTGTTCTTGCACCTTGACTTACCTAGGTTATTCTCCCCTTCGACTCACCACTAGGTGGCATGCATGCTAGACATTTAGAGACCAATATAAGGGCGTATTGGATGATAATGGTTCTTCCCAATTCGTAACTAAGCCCCGGACCTAGAAATCTCAGAAAAGACTTGTGCTTCCGAAGTCTAAAGCGAAACGAGGGTGACGACTCTCAATTTAAATAGGAAACAGTTGAGTAAGTCACGAAGAGACGCCCTATATCGTAAAAGAACGTTCTCACGCAAACAAAGAGAGAACGGGGTTCTCACAGCCTCGGACGATGGGTATTTGAGGTATCGTATTCTTACCATTCCTTGTATTTCATTTTGCATCAAGAATGATACTATTCAATAAGTTTGGGGAGGGGATATAGAATACGATCCGATTATTATATTAATAATTTTTGTTAGTATTTGTTAGATTTTTAGGTGGTTAAAAATTAAAAATTTTCATTATTAATCATGGATGATGAAATATGCTTATATTTAGTTGCAATATGCTCATTGTTTGATATGTACCCATGCATGCTAGTTGATTGGTGAAAAGCTTCAGTTTACCTTGTTTACTATGGTCTAAATCTGTGATTGAAATTGATGTCTTGTTTGTGTAAGTTAAGAGTTTGCTTCACTTCGTTTCATATACAAGCACGCTGGCATGTCAAAGAAGCAGGTATATGCAAATATGTAAAATATGAGTACAATGTCTATTTTGATTGCAAAAGTAATAGAAAATCAAACATCGGAATTGGAGAAATTGAAGTATAAAGTGTACATTTTAGGCCGCATGGAAGGGTAAATATAACAAGAGTAAAAACGAAAAGAACTGTTATTTGCATTTTTATCCCCTTAAAAGAGGGTTAAACAACCAACATTCCATTTCAAAAGAGTGTTTTGCACCACGGTGATTGTTTGTACAATGCAGAAGTCATTTGGCTTTTACTTTATTTTGCGCTATAATGGGAATAAGAATCAGACAAACTGGGTATCCAGAGATAACATTGGCACTAATTTGACTCTTTGGACCTGAATTTTGTCCAAATTCATTGTTTCTTAGGGAATTTAGTAAATGGACCTAGATTTTGTCCAGATTCCTCGTACTTTCCATAGTATTCACCACTCATATCCAATCTTACAATTTTGACCTTGTTATCTAATTGCCACTCAACCTCGTTAATGAACATCTTAAGGACATCTACCGATTGAGATTTATCATGCAATAGATAAATATAACCACAGTGTGAAAGATCGTCAATAAAGGTGATATTTTTCTCCTCCAAAAGAAGGGAGATCAAAAGGCCCACATATATCGGTGTGTATAAGTTCGAGAAGTTGTGTGCTTCTTGTGGCTCATATCTTAGTATGTTTACTTAGTTTTCGCTTAATACAATGTATACACACTCCAAGATCAGTAAGATCTAAATTTGGAAGATTATTCATTCTTTACTAATCTCTGAATCCTTTCTTTAGATATATGACCCAAACGTTTGTGCCACAAGAATGCAAAACTCTTATCAATTAGACTATACTTAATTCCAACATTGTGATGCAGTTTTACTTAGGTCTTCGCAAAACGGTTATCAAGCTTAAAATTGCAAATACCATCACATAAAATTCAAGAATAAATAATATTCTTATTCTTTAACAAACTAAAACATCCAAACTCAAAATTGAAAGAAAATTCGCTTCATCAAGTTTCGATTAAGAAACTAAATTGTGGGAAAATATGGCTACATAAAGGGTTTAAAATAAATTCAAATAAAGCCCTATGTCTAAGATGATACAATATGAGCCGATGCCTTCAACTCGAGCTCTTTCCCAATTTTCCATAAAGACATAACTTTTATTTGGCTTTGTGGTCTGGATCGTGAGAAATCCCTGCCACTACTAGAAATCTGCTGAATAGCGACTAACTAAATAGTGACCGATAGATTGACTTGTTATATGGAGAATGATAGTCAGTTGCTAATAAATGTTAGTCACTATATAATTTTAGCGACTGCCTTCAATATTAACGATTGACTCAGTCGCTAATATAGCGACTGAGTCAGTCGTTAAAGTTCCTATATATAATCACAACTTCTTCCCCAATTAAGTCGAGCCCTAAATTTCCCTCTCTTTAAAAATTGAAATCCGACAATTTCTCTAGCTCTCCTTCTTCGATCGATTTCTCTAGCTCTCCGGTTGAATCTCTTCCCATCTCCTCTCAAGTAAGGTTCATCTATCTCTCTTTCTCACACTCGTATAAACTCACAAACACACCCGTAGATCTAGAAACACACACGCGCGCGCGCAAACACACACACTTATTTATGTAATTTTCATTCATTTATGTGATTATAGCGTGAATGTGATTGATTTTGTATTTTTTGCATACTTTTTGTGATTTTTTTCGAACTTTTGTGAATATTTCATATTTATTTGTAATTATTTTGATTTAATATGCAAATAGTAATATATGAAATGAATGAAAATTAATCATTCATAAACAGAAATAATACATAAAAATATAAACAGTTGCTAATAATTAACAATCTGTAATTAATAATTAAAACAATTGATAAAATATAATTAAAAGTTAGTAAAAAATTAATAAATGAAAAAATAAATTAAAATTAAATATTAAAATATTAATCTAAAAATACATTTAAAAATAAACTGTTATTAATAAACTGTAATAATTATAAATTAATCTAAAATTAATATTTATAAATTAATCTGAAAAGAGACTAGTTATGGCCTTGATAGGGCTCCATCCCATCTATCTTGGCCGGGAAGAGTGGGGAGGTTAATAATTATATGTTAATAACCTAAAATTAGTAATTATAATAATTTGAAATTAATTTATTATTTAAGTATTATAAAATATTATAAAATTAATTGAAGTATGTTTTTTAAATTCAATTAAGGTTTATGAATTAAATTTGAATTTTTGAATCAAACTAGGATTTATGAATTTACTTAGAATTTTACACTTCAATTTGGTAATATAAAATAGGAATTATAATAAATAAATAATTATATAATCCAAATATGTACGAATTCACTTTGAGTTAATTATTTGCCTTAGAATTTATGACTTAATGATTGTTTATTGGTTGATGATAGTGAAAATGATAAACTATTTAACAATCTAATATATAAATTAATATAATATATGTGCTTGTCTGTTAAGTTTTATTTGATGGGCGGTGTCTAGTAAAAATTAGGGGCGCAACAGTTTGGTTTGATTCGATTTGGGGTATAAATCGTAAGTCGAATCGCACTCTATTGGTTTGAAAATTTTCAAACGTAAATTGAATCACAATACTTGAAAACTGGTTTATCGGTTCGATTTGGTTCGATTTATCGAATTTATGGCAAATCTTGTTAATTAAAAAAAATCTAACATAAAATTTATAATAAGAATTTAAAAATAAAAATTATGTTTACCATAATAGCCTTCTATTCTTAATAAACATTAAAAAATAGCTCAATATTTTTGTTTCTTCTAAATATTTATACAAAAAATCTAAAAATTAAGGACCAAATTGGGGGTGCGTTCACTCGAAATGTTTGAAAAACAAACCAAAAATACAAGTTTTTAAAACATAAGTTTTCTCTCTCTACCTACTATTTTTACATACCCCTATATCACATTTATATTATATCAAACATCACATTAAATCACAACTATCACCCTTTCTCTCTTTCTCACTCCATCACTATAATGTAATTTTTTAAAATTTAAAGGACAAAATTATAAAACTCCTACAAAACCTAAACAAACACAAATCAAATACAAAATACAAAATATAATGTTGTGTTCTCCTGGGTGATTTTCACCCAGATTTTCTGATTTTTGATTTTTCTTTCTCATTGGTCTCACACTTTTTCTCTCTTATTTTTTACTATAGTCATTACAAAATCCCAAAAACCAAATCAATAAATCATTCATTCAAACGCACCCTAAATAAAAATAAAACATATCAAAAAACTTCACCGGACCCTGGATTTTTTTTTTGCCATTACTACTCCAAGTCCAACTATGCAGCACGAGTGCCGCCCACATTCACTAGTTGTAGCAACCAAAATGTTAAAATGAGAAAATCCAGCGACCCAATTGAGATCCAATTACGGGATCCATCTCCTCTTCTTCTACCCCTACCTTCTGCATCATCAACCTGTCATTCACCCAATTTTCTCTTCCTTGTTTCGGTGACCCCTGTTTCTCCATCCCTTTCTCTCTCCCCCTCTCTAGAGCTCTTTCTAGGGGTCGCCCTCGCCCTAAAATTCAATTGAAAAAAAAAAATTCAAATAATTGAAAAAAAAAAAAAACAAATCAAGAAGATGTCGACGGAAATGGCACAAACCGATCTGGAAGGAATCGACGGAGTTCGGATGACGTGGAACGCCTGGCCCCGCACCAAAATGGAAGCCAGCAAGTACGTGATCCCAATCGCCGCCTCGATCCAGCCGATCCGGCCCCACCCCGACATCCCCACGCTCGGGTACGCGCCCCTCCGCTGCAAGACGTGCTCGTCCGTCCTCAATCCCTTCTGCCGCGTCGACTTCTCCGCCCACATCTGGATCTGCCCCTTCTGCTTCCAGCGCAACCACTTTCCCCACCACTACTCTTCCATCTCCGAAACCAACGTCCCAGCCGAACTCTTCCCCCAATACACCACCGTCCAATACACTCTTCCCGGCCCCACCGGTGCTCCCCACCACGACCAGGTGGCATCATCTTCTCCTCCGGTGTACTTGTTCGTGCTGGACACGTGTATGATCGAGGAGGAGCTGGGGTTTGCGAAGGACGCGCTGAGCCGTGCGATCGAGTTGTTGCCGGAGAATGCTTTGGTGGGGTTTATTTCTTACGGGACGCAGGTGCAGGTTCATGAATTGGGGTATACTGATATGTCAAAAGTGTACGTTTTTCGTGGGTCTAAGGAGATGAATAAAGATCAGATTTTGGAGCAGTTGGGGCTTGGTGTCGCCGGCCGCAGGACTGGCCCTGCGGGGTTTCAGAAGGGTGCTCCTCAAGGTGGTTTCCCCAATTCGGGGATTACCCGGTTTTTGTTGCCTGCTTCTGAGTGCGAATTCACCATCCATACGGTATAATTTAGTCAAAATTCAGTTCTTTGAATCAATGATTTGTGATCTACTGTTGGGTTTATGTCATCTCCATTGTATTGGTTCAGTTGTTGGAGGAGCTGGGAACGGATCAGTGGCCAGTTCCACCTGGTAATAGGTCATTACGTTGCACAGGAGTGGCATTGAGTGTTGCAGCTGGTTTGCTTGGAGCTTGCGCTACTGGTTCTGGTGCTCGCATAGTTGCATTAGTGGGAGGTCCGTGCACTGAAGGACCTGGCGCGGTAATAGCCTTTTATTGTTTTATTTGTTTGTTTGTTGTTAGAGTTTTTACTCCGCCAAATGGTCTTTATCCTGATTCTGGTTTTGCTTTTGAATTGGGATTCAATGAAATATTTGTAGCTAGATATAGTGGTAAGTTTTTGTTTTTTGGAGACAGATGTGCTGGTATGTGGTGTTCTGGCATTGGCATCTAAAGGGTTTAATGAATCTAGGGGTTTTAAACTAAATTCTGCTGCATTACTGTTGAAACCTGAGATGCGGTCTTCCAGTAATTTTTTTTTTTTTGTAATATTTAATTCTGTTTCAAATATAAGTACTCAGACTATTAAGTGTGCTATATACCTAACTAATTTTTAGCTCGTAACAGCTTGTTTAATCAGTTGTGTTTGTATTATTGATAATGTGATTCTTGATACGATTGATAATCTACATTACTAAATTTGTGTAATAGTGTTGTGGCTAAAATTACTGCATGCATACCCAATTGAATGGAACTTGTGCGGCAGCTGATAATGTTAGCGAATTGGATGAAGATGGTGGAGAGGAGTATCATAGGATGTAGAGGAGTTTGTTTCCTAGACCTTTGTTATACTCGAGTCTCTAAAGTCAGATGAAAAAGATTTTACTGGAATTTTCATAGAAATTGAAATGTATCATAAACAACCAAGTGGTTAGTGGAAAGCTAGTAGCATGGAACAAAGACAGGGACAGGAGTAACACATTCATCGTCTTGTTTCTGTAGAACTGAAAAAGTGAAAATCTGTGTAGACTTGTCAAGCATAGTCCGTAAACCATGCTAGACTGAAATAAGATAAACTTCAATGAGCAGCCTTTCAATATTTCGTTCAATTTAATTACTTTCTGATTAACGGGTTGATGTGAACAAGTTTATAGAATTCCTTAACTTGGAGAGATGAGTCTCTCGTATCTTCAGTTTGGTAGTCCATATATTAAGACTTATTATCTCACTGTTGTTAGACAAAAGACATATATAGGGCTTATATTGTAAACTATATTATGTGGCTTCTGGTGCAAAATGTTATATTAGTTCGACTCAACTAATTTGTAACAAGCTAAGTTCATTTCAGATATGTTGATTATGAAATTCTATGTCTTTCTTCTTTAATCATTCGAGTTTTCTAACAGATTGTATCAAAGGATCTATCCGAGCCAGTGCGCTCACATAAAGATCTGGACAAGGATGCGGCACCTTATTTTAGGAAGGCACTCCAATTCTATGAGGAACTTTCAAAGCAGCTTGTCAGCCAGGGTCATGTCTTGGACCTTTTTGCATCTGCACTTGACCAGGTCCTATGTTCATCCTTAGATTTCTTATCTTGTGGAATACTGCTCTCATATCTGTGCAGCATGATATGTGGCACCAAATATTTGGCATCTTTCAGTTTTTCTATAAATATGCCGTGGGCTTCTGCGTGATACTGCTCATATGCCTCTATTCTGTGGTCCATCTTTTCTTTTGGATTTTGAAGAATGAGTGTCCATATTTGAATCAACATATGGCTTCACAACTTTGTACGTAAGCCCCTCCTATAATAGAGAAAGAAGTTAGGACGCCACTGTTAACTTTTGATTTTATGATAAGTCTAAAGGAATAGTATTGTATTGCTTAATATGTCCAACCTTTGGATTTAGCAATTCTGAATGAGAGACCATGTGCCATCTTTGCTGGTAAAGTAGTCGGGAGAAGTGAGAAAACTGCTGTTCACTGGTGCATGTACATGCTCTTTAACTCTAGTTCAGTTTGTATGTTCATGCTTTTAACTTTAATGGAGTTGTATTTATAGGTTGGGGTTGCTGAGATGAAGGTTGCTATTGAAAAAACGGGTGGCCTTGTTGTTCTAGCTGAGAGCTTTGGACATTCGGTTTTTAAGGACTCCTTTAAGCGTGTTTTTGAGGATGGAGAAGAGTCTCTTGGCCTTGCCTTTAAGTGAGTATTTCATTCTTATTCATTTTACTCGTACTTCTTTAATACTCCTCCCGAAAAAAATTGGTACTTGACACTCATTTTGGAATGGGGACTACTTCTTTTACTTTCTCCAGGCATTGTGTTAGTGTTCATGATGTTATCTCAAATGAACCATATATAGTTTCTTTATTGACTTAAGTTAGTGTCTCTCTCTCTCTCTCTATATATATATATATATATATATCCCTCCTATCTCTGTGTCTATGTTGTGTTTGTGGAGTTTCAATGTTTCATGTGGAAAAGGGTGTCTCTTTATAATTTGAAATATTGCAACTGGCATACACGTATGTTTGTCTTGTTCTAATGAGAGATTCATCTCAGCCTTTATTGTGGATGCCAAATGTTGTTCTAATGGTTTGAACGTGGATTCTGCTCTGTTAAGATAGAGAGATTGGGGTTATTTTCTCTTGCGTATGCCATCAGGTTAAGAATTTTAATTGATTAGGGAATAGGGATCGCCTTGTAACCAGCTGGGTTTAAGAGGCCTTTTTTGGTGTTTCAGTTGATATCCCCGCTATGTCATGTAAGCAGGTGTGGTATTAAGGTGGTCTGAAATCATCTGAATTCTGATAAGCATATTTGCATGGTCCATTCTGCATCTTCATATTGTCTTTAATTTGTGTTTGAACATGCTTAACTCATCACCTTTGATATATTTCTCCTTTACACACACTAATGCCCAAGATAATAGCATTCAAGCTTTATATTTGTTTATACTCATCATTAGTTATTCTTTCAGTGGAACACTTGAGATCAACTGTTCAAAGGATATTAAAATTCAAGGGATCATTGGACCTTGCACATCTTTGGAGAAGGTTGTTCCCATAATCTTAACAACCTGATTGTGTTCAAATTTGATCTCGTTCATCCTCAAACTAAGCCTTTTTGAATACTATTTTGCAAGTCTCACACTCAGTAATGTCTTGCAGAAAGGACCTGCTGTTGCTAGCACAGTAATTGGGCAAGGGAATACAACGGCTTGGAAGATGTGTGGACTAGACAAAAGTACTTGCTTGACTGTTTTCTTTGACATTTCGGCTAGTGAAAAGCCAGATCCTTCAGGAAATATAAATTCACAGTTGTACATACAGACTCTTACGAGGTAGTTTTGGGGCATCAATCTGTGCATTCTTTTTAAGCTAAAACTTGTTGCATTCCCTCTGCCATGCCCCTTCAATATGATATGCTGGTAGGCATCATGACACTCCGACCTTTGGGTGTTGATGCCTGTGGTATGTTTTTTCATGTTACGTTATCCTTTATAAATCATATTTGTATCAACAACTCATTTAATAAAATGAGGGCACAACTCATGAAGGTTAAAATCATCAGCTATAAGAATGTTGACAATTCTTCATAACTACATAAGTAGAAGCTATAGAGAAAATTCAAAAAGGGTTTGAAATAAATTTCTCGTGCATAATGATATATCATATTTCTTTCAATAAAACTCCACTTGCCTTCGCATTTCGAATGAAGGAAATACATTGCTTCTCAAATTTTTTGACAATGACTTTGCAGTTACCAGAGTATAGACGGTCAAACAAAGATGCGAGTTACAACCCTTACAAGAAGATGGGTTGATAGTACTGTTGGTTCTGAGGTATGTAAATTAATGCTTCAATATTTTCATGAGTTAATTTGTTACCATGAAACTTCTGATTACTTTTGTCCAAAGTTGAGCTCAGAGATACTGGTACAGTTGATTTGCAAAGAAGGGAACTTTTGGATTGTTATGTGTATGTATCATTATGAGTACTTGTCGTTACCTTATTTCTCAAGTTAGATTAACCAGGAATTTAGCAGCTCTTATAACTAGGGGTGGATTTTTTTTTTGCCAATTGCCCTACATACCGACTACCCTACCGTACCATACCGAAAAATTGCCAAAAACTTTCTATGGATCTGTGATGTTAGAATGCCCATACGAATTTTATTTGATAGGGTAAAGGACTAATGGTATTGAATAGCATTACCACGGTAATGTTATTATCGTACCGAATTGAGGGTATTTTGATAATTAATGTATACTCTCAAAGTTAACTATTTGGCACTTTTTTTTTCTGGGTGGACATATAATAAACATTATATTGAGTGTAATGCCACGTTTAGGAATGAAAGAATGAACTGCTTTATTGTTTCTAATTTTCTACAAAATTAGAGTGTACGTCTGCAGAGTTTCTAATAGAAATTAACCCTGACTTTAAACTACACAAGAAAAGAAAGCCACCCCACCAAAAGCAGCGGTGGCAGTGCACTCTAACCAATATTCCTAGAAACTCATGAAAAGAATTTCGTTTTCATCTTCAATAACACACAATCAGCAGAGCAGGCATCCTGATGTTGGATGCTTTTCTTTTTCAGTAGTGTGCTGTTGGGTAATATATATATATATATATATATATATTTTAACTTGTGCAGAAAATTGGTAATTACCATTAATCTACCAGACCTTACCAAACATATACCAAAAGTTTGGTAAGGTAATGGTAATAGATTTTGTTGTACCTATAATTCAGCAATGGTAATGGGGTTTGGTACAGCTACCGTACCGAAACCACTCGAACTTATAACTAAGGCTTGCATAAAAGTTTCTGCTATATTTTCAAGATAAAAACTCCTCTAAAAGTTATGGCATGACCAGTACCCATGTCTTTCAGAAGTGTATTCTTTGAATAAATACCTGGATCATACTTAGAGTCAGATTAGGAATACGATATGCGATATTTAATGATATGATATGATATATAAAGTGAAAAAATAGGAGATAAAAATAAAGGAAAAATGATGAGACCCATATCAAAATCAAACATCAAATATTAGTGATATCAATTTCATGATGTGAGCCTTGGTTATGTAGCAAGATAATTTTAAATTCTAAAAATGGTAAGAGAATGTCATTGTGAAACATAATCTATGATGGCGGAAGCGTGTAGAAACATAATAGACTTCAGCAAATAGAAAAAGAGGGATAAAGAGAGAAGAAACACTTACCCTCCCAAGAGATCAGCCATGCCTGCAGGCAACAAAGGCAAAAGCCAAACTCAACTATATTAATCAACTCTGAATAAATTTAATGCAATACAACTTTATTTATAGCCCTAGACTATTTTCCTAATAATACTAGGACTAGGATGTAGTTAACCTAATATGAGTTGGAATGGGAAAACAACTAGTTACTAATAGGATCCTCCTAATTAATATGACCAGAAATAGGGAAACAACTAATTACTAAAGGGAGGGGCTATTTTCACCTCCTATTATGCTTTTCCATCCCGTCCATTTATTTAGAAATCAAATTATGTGGTAAGTAGACAAAATTGCCCCTATTTGTCATACCTTTTTGATATACATATTTTATTTTCAAAATATCTTTTATCTTATGAAATTTTTTGTATTAAATAGTAAATAATATACAATTTTCATAATCTATAAAGAAAATTTATCTTCCTTAATAATAATAACTATTATTATTATTACAAAATTTTAACAAACTATATATATATATATATATATGCCATTTTAATGATTGAGTAGACTAATTGTAGTTCCTACGGTTAAGAATGGAATATATAAAATAGATTATATGAAAGATAAGAAAAATGACAAATTTACTAGTAGAACAACTTTTATATATAGTTAATGACAAATTATAGAAAATATTCTAATAAACCTCTTAAATTGCATGTGCATAATATTAATAATAATAGCTTGCATATTTTATAACATTGTTTATGCATAGTAATAATATTTATTATTATCATCATTATCATTAATTTTGTTATTATTGTTATTAATAATTATAATTATGATATTAAGGAATATAAATGTACTTTAGATTTATAAGAATTTATTTTATTATTTTAAATAAAGTATTTTATTAGATGAAATATAAGTATACAAATAAAATTATTATGACAAATAGGGGCAATTTGTCGACTTACCACATAATTTTAATCCTAAATGAATGGAGGGGGTGGAAATAGCCCCTCCCATAACTAAATAATATAGTTTCATAATTAATAAATGACTTGAATAGTAATAATAGTGATCCTAATTTACTAAGGAAATAATAATATCAATCCTGGTTTAGCATGGAAATATTTCTAATCCTAATCTACCAAGGACACTTATCAACAAACCAAAAGGCCTTGTTTGATTGATGGTGCACATATCTTGGGCCTTGGCTCGGGATTCTTAATGCGCATGAAGCTAACTTGTTCCAATCCGATTATTTCAAATTTATTGTGAAGTAGCATTAAATAATTTGGTTGCTCTAACCTCTAGGTTATTCCATATGATCCAAATAGGTACCAACATTGGAGCTTCTATGAGAGATGCTCAGATTGTTGTTTCGGGGAGTAGTTTATAAACCGAGCAGAATATTGATGAATAATTTCTTTGAATAAAACGCAGTTGAACTACTTAATATTCATATATACCCAAAAATAACGATTGGATTGCTGTAATAATAGGTATCGGTCTTCTAAGTTTTCAAGGATCAATCGGCTGGTAAATTTAGTATCCGGATACAGAAATTTAAGTATATCTCTTTTATGGTCATGGCATTTGCTAAAATCAAAATTGAATAGAAGCATTATTTTAGTAGAGCAGGATATTAAAGTTGAATTGATGTGTCCGTATCATTGTAGACCTTTACATTTTAATATAAACTGAGGAGGTGAAATGTCCATCACAGTTTAGACTGAAAAGATAATTGTCCTCTGCTCCCCTTCCTTACTGT
>JAOTQG010084278.1:0-13892 GCA_025631175.1 Iris virginica
CAGTTGTTTGAAAATATAGTGAGGGAAGCGGGCTTTTGGAACTCTTTTGCACAATTTTGATAAAATACCTTTTAGCAGTCAGTGTTAAATTTTTTCCGTAATTGAGTTATTAATAATATAGGTAGTTTAGTGAAATCCTTCTTAATTATTAAATTTTTGTGTTACCTAGTAAAATATACGTAGCTGATAATTACTCGGATCATATTCAATCATTACAAGCACAAATGGATTCTAGTTTTGATTAAGAATTGGTGTTTTTCAAGGAGAACTCTGTTCTCATGGAGAAATCGTAGATAAGGCTATTACTATTAGCAAGTCGAGGTTTGAACCCAAGCTCAAAAATAGTTATGGGGGTTCGAGTTTTTTGAGTTTGAGCTTCATTGGCCCTGTCCGAAAGTATAAAGTATTTGAGTTCTCATCAAACAATCAAGTATAACTCAATTCGGCTTGTTCACAAATGAAACTCATTGATCAACCAGTCGAACACGATCTTCTCGAAAAGAGACGAGTAGAAGTATCGAGTTCAAACTAGACTCAAGTCGAACGTCAAGCTCCTTTGAGTTCAAGCCTTAGCGAGTCGAGCTAGAGTTGGCTCGGATTGTACTTTGTTCTTAATGGTCACTAGTTCCAGGTTGCAGTGTTTTGCAATTTACCAAAAGGTTTGTGATTGGTATGGGCGTATGCTGCTGTAGAGTTGAGCTAACTTATTGGAGAAAACTGAATGAATTTTGATACTATCATTTTACCTATCATATTAATTGAACTGCTATTGACAATCAAAGGAGGAAAATTCAAGGCTATGTATTTATTGTTATAATGACCTACTCTTTTGTCATTGGTTTATGCGGTGCAGGATCAGGTGTTCTCCGAAAATGATGCCTTTTTTGCATGGACATTTGTTAACAGACGGCCACTATGGCAAACACTTCTCTCCTTTTTCTGGCCTGTTTTGACGCTTGCTATCTGCTTGTTTCCTGTATATCCCCATCGGGCTAAGCTTCTAATACTCTATTCATGTGCTGGGGTCCTGCTGCTTATACTTTGCCTTCTCCTTTGTAAGTATCTTTATTCGTGTTACTAGCGCATATTCCTTATGGTATGTTATATTTGCGATCTCGTGTCTATAAGGGAGCAGCATGTAATATGTGTTCTCATACAAGCTTTCCTGCCTTCCTTTTTTTATTCTCATTGAACAATAAGAAAAGGGATTTTATTTGCTTGCACTATATCATCCTTCCAAAGAAAGAGAAGGGAAACAGCAAGATTGAGGTTTCTTTGTTCCCCCTCTCCCTTTTAACATGCTTGTGTACCAAAAAAGTGGTTGGCCTGAGTTGAAGTGGTATCCGTTTCCCCCTTCTTATTTTGTCCTAGTTCTACCGACCCTGCCAAATAGTACTTTAGCCAACTTTCTGCTTTTCTGTTTCCTTTTCATCTCATCTTTTATCTAAGAAAACATGATGTTTGTTTTGGCTAATTGGAGCACCAACACTTTAAGCAAAATGAATGTGCACACTGAACAATTTTAATCCGTGTGTGATGCTCTACGAGGTGTAGGTTTTGCTTAGGCAAGTAAAAACGGCTGCCTGATGGTTATGCTGTTTGTCAATTTTTTTGAAGACCCAGTGGCTAGTAATCGAGCTATGAAAGACTCTTATTAGTTAATTGATATAAGGCTGGTCTAATGGATGACATAAGGCGTGAATTGGATCACCTGCTGTCATACAGCCTGAAGGATGCATCTGAAGAGGCAATTGGTACATAGATTCTTAGCAAACGGATCATTTTACTTTCAAGCAACAAAGCCGCTTCAATGAGAAATGTAGATGCAGATCATAGTACTGTAGTAGTATGCTTGTAACCGATTATACGAAAAAGAAGCTCTCTCCTGCCGCTGTGGCTAGCAATCATACCTGTTTGTCTTCTAATTCATGACCAAAAGAAACATATTGACAAACTACTTACTGAAATGCCTGAACAAAGTTGAAGTCTGAATCAACTCGAAATCCATAAGCATGTACTTCTCGTCCTCTCCGCCGATTAGCTTAGAAGTGGCAAAAGGTCAATATGAAAATCATAGTGCTGCGAAAGCTGTAGAGGAACCAGCTACTGATATGTTTCCCACTATTTGTACTATTACAACCAAGTTCATGTTTAAGCTCTCTAAAGAGTTTGCGAATGAAGTTCCTCCTTAACAGGATGTATCAGATCCCTTATACTATATTCTTTTGACTTCTTTTATGAACTCAAGTGATCAAGCTTGGTTATTGTCTGAACTCGCCAAAGGAACTCGCCAAAGACAAGGCAGCCATGTTTAAAAGAAGGAAAACATTTTAGGGTGAGTTCAGAATGTTGCTGTAATGCATGATATAGAAGAAGACATCTTGGAAATAGAGGAGACTAATCAATGAGAGCTTGTCACTCTTAATCAATCTCTGGATCACTCTATTGGTGCTCTGCATCAGAAACCACAACGACAACCATTTTATTAGCTTCCGTGGGTCCAGCGGAGTACCTGAGTCCCAACAGCTTCTTCTGAATACCTAAAATTAGTGGAAGGTCAACTTCAGACTTACGAGTTAGGGTTCGTGAGATGGCGCCGTGCTGGCACGGTTGTCTACATGTCGAGACAAATGAATTTACGGTTCCTAGAAAGACAGTAGGACTTTGCTTCATGTAAGGCCAACTACTTCACCAAATCTCATGAAATGTTTGTTATTGTATCAAGCTTTGTAAACCTTCTTGGTGTGGTTGTCTTGCATCATGATTGCTTCATGCTTTTGCTTTAACAAGAGAGGAAGTGATAATCTCCTACTGCTCTTATGAAGTGGGAGCACTGGGTACCCATAATAATAACTACCCTTAAACAACAAATGTCAATAACTTCCAATTTCTTTTAAGTAGTTATTCCAAATAGGCAGCTGTCTAACATAAACACCCTTTCAAATTTTGCGATTCCCTGAGCAAAATACAGGACTTTATGATGGCAAACTGCTAAATGAACATAAATTCATTAACTTGCCTCATTACCTATTTTTGTTAATTGTCATAGCTTATAGCTGCACATGCAGGTGCATTTGCCTGAAATACTAATAGTGCCACTGAATCACCTTCTTTCTTATTTTGCCCAAGTTTTTACTTTTTTTCTTTCTGTCATTTCTATGCTGTTAATATTGTTTATTGTTTGGTTCCAGTGAGAGCCTTAGTATTTGGTGCGACATGGATTCTTCTTGGGAAGCGTGTGTGGTTTTTCCCCAACATTCTTGCTGAGGAAGCAACTCTAAGTGAACTGTTTCGCTTTTGGCCCAAAAAAGATGAGGAAGAGCGTCCAAAGTGGACTGCAAGGCTTTTCTTTGCAGTTGTGGCATGTCTGGCAATCCTACTTCTGAGGCATCATGCTCCTGATGAGGCAGCTAGGGCCAGGTCATATTTTAGTTCTCTTTATGAAAGCTGTTTTGAGAAAACAAGACAGTAAAAGAAAATATTTTTCTAGAATCTAGAGCCGAAGTTGCGTGTTATTCCATATGACTCGAGCATCTGTTATGAAAGCTGTTTTGAGAAGACAAGACAGTAAAAGAAAATATTTTTCTAGAATCTAGAGCCGAAGTTGCGTGTTATTCCATATGACTCAAGCATCTGTTCTTCTCCCATTGCAGGTATCAAAAGCGGGTTTCGAACATTATTGATGACGTTCTCGAGTGGTCCCCGAGATTGGCTTTGTCAGGGATGATGGACAAGCAGACTGTGGTTAACGCTACTGACACCAATGACAATTTTACATCTGATGGGAGCAGCAAGGCAAGTTCTGAGACTATGGCTGCCCCAGGTGAAGCACAACAAAATGATGAAGAAGAAATCACTGGAAAGACTGATGACAGGGATCTGTATAATGATATATGATAATAGGAGATGTAATGGATAGTAAACAAAAAGGTTACAGTTTTCCCTCCATAAAAGAAAAGAAAGTTTGTATTTGATTTTTTATAAAATTATTTCAGAGTGTAGAATTTGTGTAATCAAACTTTGAGAGGAATAAATCAAGTCATTGATATATTGCCTTTTACATGGAAACTGTGATGTGTGATCAGGAATGTCAATTGTCAAGTAATCCTTGCGGTTCATGCTGCAGATTTACTTGGATCTAATCACTTCACACCAATCACCACACACAAATTAGGCCATTTAGCTGCCTTGTTAACAGTTTGAGCGAGGCTCCTACTGGATACGGAAACTGGAGTTAGAACTCCCAAACCCTTGATTTAGCTCAATTTAGTGGTAGCCTGAACTCAATTCTCGGCTTTGCGCAGTGTTGTCTGCTTACGTAAATCAGTGGTGGTGTTGTACGTATGTAGTAAACTGTTATCTGCTTACACAATTTGGTGGTGGTGCCGCCGTACATATGTAGTAACGGAAGAGCCGCCATATCATATTTGGGGATTCTTTTATATTTCTTTTACTTGGGTACAAGTAGCAGAAAAATGGTTTCACAAGTGGGTTAGCAATTCAAAGCTATTTGGAGGCCAGCACAGTTACCTTTCCTGACAACTTGCATATCTCCTTCTTCTTCACCTCAAACCCCCTCCCCTCTCTCTTTCCTTCATTTTTCTTGATTCCATTGCCCAAATGCTGCCCTTCCAGATAAGGAAGAGTCATTCCCCCTTAAACCCATGGAGAATCAAACTTGTTTTTTATTTTCATGATATTTTTCTTGAATTTTACGAACTCAAGATTGCAGACAGCATTGATCCCAAGATTATGGTGTGTGTGTTTTGCAGATTTTCGGAATCTCAGAATAGCAAATTTCCAATGAGGATGTCAACATCTTCTTCTTCTTCTTCTCGGAACAAACAAACGGAGTTGGACTCCAATGCCAACAACCTGAAGAATTGTTGCCCGGTCAGTCAGCCAGGTTCCTCCTTGTCCATTCTACTGTCATTATCTTCCTTCTCTTTTCTGGCTACTTTGTTTGACCTTGTCAACTAGTTTGACTTATTATCCATTTAAAAAAAAAAAAAACTCACTTCCATTGACAAAATCAAAATCCTTAAAAAATCCAAGCACTCCCTTCCATCTCAATTTTTTTTGGTTTCATTTTACCTTGCACACATTTTAAGAAGAAAGCTTTACATACTTGTACAGTTCCTAAATTACAGCAAAATCGATTCGGGCAAATAAAGGAAAGTGAACCATTTTTTTTTTTTTGGGACGGAGGGAGTACGTCGTATCTCAGCTCCGCTCCCCATTAAATTTCCGTTTAGATTAATCATTAATAAAGTAATGTTTTGCACACAGATTTGAAATTTGGAGGCATTTCACTGGATCCAATGATCAGACAAGTTGGAAACCTTTGAGTGGAATACAAGGAAGGAAATATTCCTTTAATGCATTTGTGCTCCACTCACAATTTAAGCAAGTTGGCATTCTTGTAAGTCATAGCTTATAATTCTTTGGGGTGATTAAATTAAACTGTGGATTTTGGAATTTCAGACTAAGTAGTTTTTCAGGGTAGATTTTTTGGATGTCTTGAGGTTAAATTCTTAGAAGTTTCTGTCATTATTACATGGTTTTAATGTGTTTGTTACTATTCAGTTTCCTTTTCTTTATAATCCCCAAAAAAGGTAGAGAAGAAGAAGAGAGGTTCTTTTGCTTGTTACTTCTTAGTGTGACCCTCCACAATTTTGTTCCTCACCATCTTAATCTCTCTTTGCAGAAATCTACCATCAGAGTGTAGCTTAAGACATTATGGTGGGTCTATCAACCTCGAACGGTTACATATTTTTATTTTCTAAAAAGTATTCTTCAGTTTTTTGCGATTTGTAGCTGATTCTAAGTAATTGAGACAAAGACATAGTTTAATTGGGTTTTTGAAATTTTATCTCAGTTTTATAATTGATAGTCGATTTTCCCAAATTCTGATAAATTGAGTAATTGCAGGATGCTCTTGCAAATAAGGAGCTCTCTGATGTTTTGCTGCCGGAGTTACAGGTGGAACAGAATGGCTGCCAAACACACACGCGTATTGGTGACAAAACTGTATGAAAGTTTAAACTGTTGATTGATTAGTAACTTTCCTTTTGATTAAGATCCAATTTCTTTATTTTCCCAAAATTTGACTAGCTTAATGGCTGCATGATTCATCTTTAGTATTTGATTGGCGGATCAGATGGCGAAAGAAATTTATGTGTTCAAATCCTGGATAATTCATCAAAGCAATGGTGAGTTACCATATTAAACTGGTTCAGTTTTAGATCAACTCATATTGACTAGTTTGTGGTCTAAATAACGAGTCCTAGAGTGTGCGGAATTTAATTCCAAGTGAGTGATGTTTCTCCTCGATTAAAATGGCAGCACAAGACCAGCCATCTTTGGTGCAAAACCAAAAGCAAGTCTAGCTCACTCTGCATTGCTTCTTTGTAAGGATCGAATTTTGATCACCTTCAAGGATTCTACTCCTGATGACTGCATCTGGTTTCTTGAGGTCTCTTTTTCCTGGCATGAACTTCATTCTGTTAATGATTCCAAAAAGTACAAGTATATGAAGCGTGCATCTCTCTCTCTCTCTCTCTCTCTCTCTCTCTCTCTCTCTCAATCTTGCATGCGAATGATGGATTACGAGGGTTGAAATTGTTGCTTAAACTATGTAGGTGGACACAGAGTTTGTTCAGGGAAAGAGGAATGCATTGAATGCTGAAGTGGTTGCATGGAGCAAGGGAGTCAAAGGCAATGGCCCGGTGCCAGTGGTCATTAGTGGTCCTTCGGGAGTTGGCAAGGGCACATTAATATCCAAACTCATGGAAGAATTCCCATCAACATTTGGGTTTTCAGTGAGTCACACGACCCGTTTGCCTAGGGTTAATGAGAAGAGTGGGGTGCATTACCATTTTACAGAAAGGAAAGTGATGGAAAAGGCAATTGAAGAAGGCCACTTCCTTGAATTTGCATGTGTCCATGGGAACCTTTATGGAACCAGCATGGAAGCTGTTGAAGCAGTTGCTGATGCAGGAAAGGTACACACACACACACACTCACACAGAACATATATGTCACTGAAAGTCCTCATCTTTGGTTCGTTCATGGTCCAGAGATGCATTCTTGATATAGATGTCCAAGGTGCAAAGTCAGTTAGAGGGAGTTCTCTTCAATGTGTTTTCATTTTTATCAACCCCCCTTCTATGGAAGAGCTTGAGAGACGCCTTCGTGCAAGGTATTTAAAGTTGGGTGTACGTACTTGGACATTTTTCTGATCATGACGGAGAATATTACAACTATCCTATTTGCAAATAGGGGGACTGAAGTTGAGGATCAGGTTCAAAAGCGTCTAGAAAATGCCCGAAAGGAACTTGAACAGTCTAGACTTCCGGGTCTCTTTGATCATATTTTGGTTAATGATGACTTTGAAAAATGCTTTGAGAGTCTAAAGGTGGTTTTTCTTTTCGTTGCATCCGTTTTATGACCAGCCTAAGCTCGGACCCCAGATAACAAAACAATCTTAATTTTCAGGAACTACTAAATCTTTGTGGCAGCACGAGGATTGACAAGGACTCATGTACGTGGTCTCTTCCTTTTTTTTTTTTTGCTTCGTTTGATTGCCAAGACAGTAAAAAAGTGAATGAGTACATTCTAGAATATATAGCAGTTCTCTGACTAAACTTCTTTTTGATGTATCAAATGTGGATATCTGATATCTCATAATGTGTATAGCCATAGCAGCATCAAAGACTTCAAGAGAGCTGCTGAATGAATCAGCAATAGGAGTGAATGAAAAATTCCTTGTACGTCTAGGAAAAGAATCTGAGAACTTGTAAGTTGATAAATCCTTTTGGTTTTGTACGATTTAGAGTTTCTTTGATTTCCTTATGAGTTCTCATGTTATCGTGTTTCTTCTCACTCATGATCATTTCACTGATCAGATTTATGCTCGAATTATCATCACTTATTGGAGGAGCCCCAGGACTGACAAGAGGATTCAATTTGTACCCGGCGGAAAACTAATCTTCGAAGAACAAATTCAGTCCCCTTCAGAGGTGATATTAGTTGACCTTTTGTTGTTTTGGAAATTCATATGTAGTTAGAACTTGTTGATGAGCAGAAGATTGTAAATTGGAATTGGGGTTAAATACACACAGCTTTATCGAGGTTCTGTCAAATTGGCATACTTCCTCTCACTGTTGATGTTGGACCCTTTCAATTAACTATTATCAATTTCTCGATTACAATGATAGCTCAAATATTTCTCACAAGTGTTTGTCTCAAAAATCGCTGACAAAAAAAATTCTATCTATTCCTATAAAGAAAATCAAGTTTTTTCTTCTTCTTCATATATTTGTATCTCTAACTTGTGGTGGTGTAAATGCATGAAGACCGACTAGATGCTACTAATCCTAATCCTCCAAAGATATCAATAAACCAACTCATATTCAATTCCGTACAGGAATTCTCCAAAGATATAGGACAGGATCCACATTACCAGCTTATGGCTTCGATGTTTCTTCGACCACTGAGATGGGTTTAGAAAGTCGTGAGACAGTTGGGTCCATATTCGGTGTGGGCGATGTAGAGCATTGAGAGGACATATCTCTAATACGTACCAGTAGAATTCTTGATTCCGGAAGAGCTCTAAGCTAAAGGGAATTACCGGGTCAAAGTGACCTCCTCTAACCAGCATTTAAGAAAAAATCTTATAGATCATCTTTTCAACAGCATCCCCTCCTCCTCGCTTTCTTCACGACACATCTCTTTTCTCTAAAATACCATTGTTTTTTAAGATTTGTGAAGATTCCCATCTAAACAACTATATCATAATGTCACCTTTTCAATTTTTGTTTCAAATGGTCTTCATAACGACTACTTTTCATAACATTTAATTTTCTAACGACTACTTTATCACATCAATTTTCCAGTAATAGTAGTTATAACGGCTAGTTTGCAACATTGAAACCTTCTCGGCAAGTCAGTCAGTGTAATATAGCATTAAATCTTTCCACCAACTAATTCAGAACGAATTTTTTCAGTTTTCAAAACCTAGTTATTAATATATTATAGCCTACCCAGACGTAGAAGTTTGTCATGTTGTATATATGCTAACGGGCGCCTGCAACTTCTTGGAAAGTATTTAGCCAAAAACATTTTACTGCATCTTTCCAACAGACCAACAAATACAACCTTGTATGGTCCCTTTGACGCATCCAAAAGTAAAAACTGACATTTTTGACAGAACTTTTAACAACTTCAAACAATCCAACTTCCGTCAACTACCTAAAGAAATAAAAGTGCACCACTTCTAACAATTTCTAGGCGGGTTAAAAAGATTGACACCCACAGCTTCCTTTTCTTACCCCAAATGGCATTTATCATATTGTACACCACACTTGAGGAAAAGAAAAAAAGGTTGCGGAAAATCTACTAATTTACAAGATGTGCTAGCCCTTCTACCATCCCATTCTAAAGAAAACTCAGCCAAGAATGATTTGCCGTTGCACTGTAAAGCCACAAAGCGATTTTTGAACCTGCAAGAAGCAAATAACCTCGCTCAAAACTTGCCAGTTCCCAAATCCACGATGAGACCTTCACTTCATAGCAACTGCCCTCTGTGAAGCCTGGTTCGATGGGATGCTCCTCCATTGCTGACCAAGAGATCCCCCATCCCCTCTTTCTGCGGAATGCAACTGATACATCAATGGCTGGACATTCTCCTGGTTCTCATACTGACCCCCATCACCAACGAACATATGCGCATTGCAGGTCTCACGCACCCCAGAGGAACTTCTCGTTTCTTGATGAGCTCTCAAATTTTCACTAGACATCGACTCTGGGAGCAAATGGTCAGAACCTGATGAACTAGCAGACTGAGAAGAGAAAGCTGAACCAGATGCAGTTCTACCCTCTTTGGCCTTGAGCTTTGAAGACTCTGTATCAGACTTCTTAGCAAAACGGCCACCAGAGCCCCTCACCCTTCTCATAGCATGCTGATGCCGAGATTCATGCAGATATGGCTATACAATATCAAACACGAAAGCACTTTACACATGTTAACAGAATAGTAATCATATTAAAAAAAAAAAACAGAATACAAATAGCGAAACAGCTGAAAAACTTATGACCATGGAATACAAACATGAAAAGTCAGCTTCTTTGGAATTGGCCATTACAGATTATGATATAAGTAGGAAGGACCTATGGAATCTTCGATTCCCTCCCGAGAAGATAATGGGCTCGTTTAGATAGTAGGTTTTTCGTTTATTTGTAAAGAATTAAAGTAAAAAGTAGGATAAAGATAGATAGAAGGAGTGCTGGACCAAGGAGAGAGAAAACTCAAAACCCAAAAAAATCAAACCAGAAACCTCCTATCCAAATGATCCTAATGTTTTACCTGCAGTTACTAAGCTGACACTTTTTGGAGTGTGATCTCTTGTTTGGTGGATCTAGAACTACTGCCAACCAGATTAGAAATACGGATTTGGAGACAATAACATACGACCGCTTTCAACTTAACTATTCTCTTCTTTCCAAAATAAGATTTTCATTTAAAAGTCAGAAAACTTAACATTGTATATATAGTCCGTTCAAATTGTACTAAAATGATACTGTCTCCACTTTCAGAAGAGAGTCCCCTTCAAATTGATACACTCACAAAGAAGCCCATTGATTACCCAAAAAAAAACACTTTCCCCCTAAAATTTGATGTGCCAGTCAGTAAAGTTTGAAAATAAGTCAAACGAGAAAATAAATTCCTGACAAAAAGGAAAAAAACACAACTAGATATTTATGTAGAACATCCTAACAGGAACACAGAGGACCTTTTTTCTATATGGCATGAATTAAATAAACACCTTCAATCATAAAAGAGTGGTCATGTTTGAATGAGCATAAAAATTTACATTTGACTCATTTTGAGAAAGGAATTTGTGGGCATAAGTTGCTTAAATGCCTGTGCAGAATAAACTTAAGAACAGAACACAGTCTACCATTTGAATGATACTAGTAAATTCTGTCTTAGTTTGTGATCTTGTGCCAACTGCCAAGTATACATATTCAATTTTATCTTGTTCTTAAAACAGAAAGGTCCGGTTTCTAAAGTTCAAGCTAGAAATTTCCATTTTTGATGTTTCTCTCTTTTTCGAGAACCTGATACCCCCTTCCATCCTAATTATGTATCTACTATATGTTTTTTGGAGTGAGTAGGAAAATACTTCCTCTTTGAAGATCTTCCACTATAGACACAATCATTTCTTACAATACGCAAATATGATAGTAAAACAAATGCCATCAGATATTTTTTGTTCTTAGTGTGCTGACCTTCCTGTCTTTAATTAGCTTCTTTTCAAGCTCTGCTTTTGCACGTGCCTGTCTTCGTCGCATAATTGCATGATACTGCTTGGCATTTACAAAAACAGGTTCTTGGGCCATTTCAAGGGGCAATGGCATTCTAGCTTGATGCATGCCAAGGAAATGAGGATGAACCTGACCAAGCAATTACATATTAAACATTACCTATCAAACCTCTGCAAGTTGTCTAGAAGCGAATAGATCTAACGAGTTGGCAAATGATAATCTAAACAAGTGAGACAAATGATGCAGACAGTAATTTAAATAGTTAACAAACAATGCTCTAAAGAAGTGGAGTATTGCAAGACGACTGACCTGCTCCAATTATGGTTCAAGAAAAACACAGAAAGAGCAGAATGCGCATTTCATAGAAGCAAATAACAGAACATTGTCAAAGAAAAAGAAAGCCTCTAATCATCATCACAATAATCACATTATGCAGTCAATTATCTAAAATTGGTTCCTTTTGACATTTTTAGAAGGATCACGATACTGAATATCTGCCTATCAAATTCAAATAAAGGAGATTTTTCAATTGATAATCGGAGCCAAATATCACTTTCATCTAGAAATTTGGACGACACTTCACAGGACAAAGATTTGGAGAATGGGAGGAGCCAGTAGTGAGGCGGACTGAGGACAGTGAAACAAATATCAGTTTGAGAAAAACTGTGAAGCAGTTCTGAAAGTGCTAGCCTATGAAATAGAAAAAGCACAATGCCATATCACTGCTCTAAGCTACTCCCTAAAAAGTTAAAAGTGAATTAAAGCCAATGATGATTTCTTGGTGAATTTTCTGAATGTTAAATTTTTCCCTCCTAAGGGTGGGTACGAGTGCTCGGTTAGAAGGATTCCTCCAATTAGACCTTTTATGAAGGTCAATAGTGATGGAGCTTGTAGAGGGAACCTGCTTCTGCGGCCGGTGGAGGAATTTTAAGAGATTACAAAGGTGATTTTATTGATGCATTTGCCAAGTTCTATGGTGTTCTGACTAATATGTATGCAGAAGCTTTGGCAGCAAAAGATGGTCTTCAAATTGCCTGGGAGAAAGGTTTTTTTAATGTTTGGTTAGATCTTGATTCGAAAGTTCTTGTTGAGATTATCAACAGCAATTAATCTACTCCTTGGCAAATTAGATATAGTGTTGAGCAGATTAGAAGGTTGATATGCTTAATGGAGGTTCATGTTTCTAATGTGTATCGAGAAGGTAATGTTGTGGCTGATTTACTAGCTAATCGTGCCTTCTTCGATGAAGACTTGGCAATTTTTTTGTGTTAGTGATTATCCTAGGTCTATGATGGGTTTCATTAAGTTAGATAAAATTAGATTTTTATGTTAGGATAATAATTTCTTGTTATATTTGAGGTTTAGCTCCTTGTTCATTCAAGTCTGTTTGGTGAAAGTTCAGGGCAAGAGCTTTTATACAATGCTACACATCCAGAGGATTCTTCTAGAATTTAACTTACTGCCTCATATGTAAACATTTTGACTGATATTATTCTATTTTACACATCAAACGTAAGAGCTCTTTTACGCATTGCTACCACTGTTGAGGAATCTACAATTTAAATTCTGCGATAAATGTCTACTTACTGACCGCCACTACAGTATTCTATTTACATGCATTTTATCCAATCTTTTAGGAATCGTGGCAAGAGACAAACATAGATACATACACACATAATATTCCCAACCTCATAAACTGATAACACACCACTAGATATCCGGAAACATGTACTTCTGATGCTTTTGCAAGAAATCTCTGTTTACTAGTCATCATGCAATAGAAACTGGTATTGACTTATAATACCAATTGACCTAGCTATTAGATAAAGGGGTCAGATAATAGGTGAACATAATAACAAACAAAAATAATAAAACGAGGAAGTCACTCATTTACATAACATTCGTAACACTTTCAAGCGGTAGCCTCATCAGCAAATCACTACTGTCATTATTAAAATATAACTTCCGTGGCAATCCTCCAAACGAAAATAGAAATTTATCCAATTCCCAAAAGAAAAACAGGAAGAGTGGGAATTGATCAAATGTTCAGGCAACAAAAACCAAAGATATCAAAAAACAAAAACATGCATATCATGAAAAACCTTGAACGTATTCCATTTTCAGCGTCTCAAAAGCTGTTGCAAACTCCACTAATCTTCCACAGAGCCCACTTAATCCAAAACAAACACCACTTCCAATTTTTAAAAACAAGCATCTGTGGTATCTTAGGAGTGATTCAGACCACAGCAAAATTTTCCAATTTTCTGTTTAATGTGTTGAATAAGATCACAGTTATCCCGACGGTGATGTTAAAAAAGATGTATGACTATAAACAAGTTCTTAGAAGGTATCTAACTTCAAAAGTGAACTTCCATCAATACCCTTAAGTTACCGTTAGGTGGTGTCAAATCAACAGGACCCATTCATTTTCTTCCTTTTTCCAATTACAAAGTGTATCATAACAATCTATCTTATAATTTAGAGCAGTCACTATTCATTGATAATGACAATTATAACAGTGATTTTGGAACAAATTAAAAAAAAAAACACAACTGTCACAAGAG
>JAOTQG010084389.1:0-13890 GCA_025631175.1 Iris virginica
AAGGTGATATAGGGGTATGTAAAAATAGTAGGTAGAGAGAGAAAACATGTGTTTTAAAAATTTGTGTTTTTGGTTTGATTTTTATGTTTTGTGTGAGAAACTTGGGTGCTAAACGCATTCTTAATTTTTTTTTCATTTCTAATAAATTTTAATTTGGTGTTCATATGACATTTTTTTAATTCAATTTTATAATAACATTATTTACTATTTTAAAACTCATATTTTTTACATTCAAATTAAAACATTGAAAAATATCTCTTGAAAAGTTTTCTCATAAAATAAAATGAAAGTTAATAGCTTCACCTATTTTTTAAATAACGGAGGGAGTATTTATTTATTTTGGACGCGAGGAGCATAGATTTCAAGATCCGAGGATAATCAGGATATGCCCATATGGTATATAGAGCACCTGACACGAAATATTTATTTTATTACGTTATTTATTTATTTTTTAAAATTAAATATTTATTTTTATCATTATTAATAAAAATTAATAATAATAAAAAAATAATAAAAAAATATTTAATTATAAAAAATAAATAAACAACATATTAAAATAAATATTATGTCACGAGGGACTACGTGCTCCACTGCTCCGTATAATTTGCGCCAACAAAAAACAGGAAAGACCGAAAGAGGAAAGACCGAAAGAGAGACTGCCCACTTCACTGCCTGACTATCCAAAGCCCGCCTGGCGCCATCCCCTCTTCCTACCATCCCACCACTGTCGCCGGCGGCGACTTATTTCACACACTTAGCTCCGGCAATTTCGTCCCCGGGCAAGAATCCTAGTTAGCGAATAATACCTCCAATGTCTAATCTGCTACCAATCAGAACGCACCACCTGTCCCCTTATCTCCAAATCAAGAAACTCTCCCCTTCTCCTCCTCCTCCTCCTCATCATCTTCTTTCCCAGTCTTGCTTTGGCCCATCTCTGTTTACACTCCACAGTGGTGCTAAATTGCTGCGCCGAAATGGGGTTCTCGTTCGTGCCGAAGACAAGGCCCGGGACCCACCTATCTCCCAAAATCAGCAGCAGTTTGAGGTTCTACTACTTCAACCTTTCTTCCTTCTTTTTTTCTTTTATTGATTGAGAATCAATGAATGCTATTCAGCCATTTGCTTATTTCACCATAAATATTAGTAGTACTAACTTATCCATTTTTATAATCCTATCTTGGTGAATGGTGATTCCATCATGAATCACAATTCAAGTATTTCTTTATCCTCTAATACATTTTGAATTGGGTACTCCTTGATAGATATAAGAGAAGCTAGCATGTTATGTAATGGATTATTCTTATTAGATATCAGGTGATGCCACCAAAGGCCGTCCAAAGATACTCTGATTAGCTTAAAAAATATATTGGCATTTTAGATTTCACATGATTCCTTTTCTGCAAATTTCTGGCAGGCTAAGATATAATCACTCACTTGATTTAACACTAGTTTTCTAAAATTTCACGTGGGAAAAGGTATGCTATTTCTACTTCATGCAGTAGCTCTGAAAGGAATGAGCGGAAAATTTAATCAAATGGTCTCTTGTTTTAAGTTTTCTATTCTCTTGAAGTCTAGTAGAATTTGGATCTGAATATGCCGAAACCAACAAAGGGAATTTTTATCTGTTCTCCAGTGATTGCTCCTCTCTTTTGGTTACAATATATTGGTCTTTTATAAACAACAAAAAGGAAACTTGGATTTACCCGGGGTTTCATTGCCTCTAAGAAATCCAAAAATGAAGAGGACATCATGAACGACTATAAACTCAAATACCACATGGAAAGACGAAAGAAAAGGAAAATTCTGGTCTTTCCATATGACCTTAGTAGACGTCTCTGCCCACTGCCATCTTGTTTCTGGTTGGATGCTTATTAGGTTCGTAAAAAAAAATGGTGGAAGAGTGGTTTCCACATGTATGGGTTTGCTCGGGGAAATGGATTTCTGGCCAGATCCAAAGAGAAAGAGGTTACCTGTATAGATAGATATACTCAGCTATAGATTTCCATCTTCTCTTCGTGATGGAGAGAGGTTATCCGATTCCTATTTCAAGTTTTATCTTGGTATTAAACTGTTTATATTTCTATCTAATCGCACTTGTCTTGATCCATTTGCTCCGTCAATTTTGTAACCTCAGGATATAGCATTTCCATGGAGATTTTCAAAGTTGAGTTTGAAACATTACATATTATGCACGAACTAAAACTGTTGAAAAAGCATGCAATGTGATTTCTAAGCTCCTACAAGGTCCCAACACTTCCCTAACTATGTCCATGATCCCATCAGTGCATATTATGCCCTATTTGTGATCGATTTTGCTTCAGTCCACGTTTCATATTGATGTTTTGCATATTATATCAGGATTTGACATCTTCTGGAACCTGTGATCCGCTGTGTTCTGTTGATGAAACAAGCTCACAAGATTTTGAAGAGACGTACCAGCCAAAGACTGATTTGTTGAAAGCTCTTGCAATTCTTGGAGCAGCTTTAACTGGGGCAGTTGCAATCAATCATTCTTGGGTTGCTGCAAACCAGGTATTTCCTTCGTAATTCTACACCCCCTCTTCCTTTTTGACAAAGTTCCTTAGCTGCATAGCTTGATTACATATAAATATCTGGAAACTTAGAACATAATTCGATTGATTTCTTGATGCAGGATCTCGCAATGGCATTGCTTTTTGTAATCGGATATGCAGGCATAATTTTTGAAGAATCGCTTGCCTTCAATAAAAGTGGTGTTGGATTACTGATGGCTGTCAGTTTATGGGTTATTCGAAGCATTGGAGTAAGTCCTAAAACTCCTTAAACTTGCTGCCGTTGTTTTGTATTTTATTTATCACATTAACATAGATTCTGTACACCCTTCTTATTCCTACTGAATTGACATTTTCCATATTAATGTTTAGGGTGTCCACTGTTCTCATGTAGGCCCCTTCAACCGACATAGCTGTTTCAGAGTTAACTCACGCATCAGCAGAAGTCAGTGAAATAGTATTTTTCTTGCTTGGTGCCATGACCATTGTGGAGATAATTGATGCTCATCAAGGATTTAAGTTGGTTACAGATAATATTACTACTCGCAAGCCTCGGACTCTCCTTTGGGTGGTCAGTGCTCTGTTTTAGTTGTCATAAACACATAAATTGGTCTGTACTAGCCGACGTTCTGTTTATCGTAAATTTTCTACCATTTGAAATTTTGAATAAATAATTATAATGTTGGTATTGATACTTGCTACCTTACTTGAATATAAAATTCCATTAAAATGTGATGTTTCTGTTGATGAAAACTGCAGGTTGGTTTTGTGACGTTTTTCCTTAGTTCGGTCCTTGACAACCTGACCTCTACAATAGTCATGGTTTCCTTGTTGAGAAAACTGGTGCCTCCATCAGAATTCCGCAAGTATGTAGCCAGTGCATAATGATTAATTTTCTTGTGTAAATTAAGAGTACTATGAAAGTTGCCTTTCTTAAGTTTTTTGTATGCTTGAACTTTATGTTCATCCCGTGAAGCATCCTTTCTTTTACGTGCAAAAACACTATAACAAATTAGGATTTTTGTTCATGAAGAAATAGGATCAATATTGGAAAACAAAAAAGAATTGTAGAGCATCTTTATATCATTGCTTCATTAGTTGAAATTTTTTTGGTTACCGCTTTTGCACGTCTGCTTTTGAGGCTATGTGTCACTTGATATCTTCTGATACGCTATACGTCGCTTCATTGCTAAGTTCTGCCATTTCTGAAACTCAATCTTCAGTTAAGTTCTTTGAATCAATAAGAATTTGATTGACAGGATGCTAGGTGCTGTCGTTGTGATAGCCGCGAATGCTGGTGGAGCATGGACTCCTATTGGCGATGTAACAACCACCATGCTCTGGATACATGGCCAAATATCCACTCTGCAGACGATGAAGGTCTTTTTCACAACAATTCAATTTCTATGCATGGACTTTCTGGCAGACGTTTAGCAAAAGCACCTTGTTTAGTTTTACCATCCGTTCCTATTCATTTGCATGTCTACCTTGGATGACTGCCTTCAGGAACAACAGAATTATTGTTCAATTGGGGTTTTTTTGGGGGGGGGGGGATGATTATAACTCGGGGTTCGAGGATTATCCATATTTTGATATTTAAGGTCCAAAATTCCAGATTTAGTCATTTAGGATCAGTTATTGCGTATTTGTCTTAAACTGGGTCTAGACATATCATTAGGATCCTGAATGGTAATAGGTCACCAGCCAATCTCCAAGGCAATTTTCTGTCATTTTCATGCCTCAGACATTATATAGTGTAGATTACTTATATTTGAAGATCTTGAAGAGTAATTTCCTTTTGTTCTCTGTTTACAGGATTTATTTGTACCTTCTGTAGTTTCTCTTGCTGTACCGTTGGCTCTTATGTCCCTCTCCAGGTATTCACATACAAGGCTTTGAAAACTATGTATGTTTCTAGGGATATACTTGATCCCAAAATTCATAAATTTCCTTTTTCTTTCAGTGAAGTTGATGGGAAAGGACAGGATAACCGAGATGTTATGGCATCTGAACAGATGGCTCCTAGAGGAAAGCTTGTTTTCTCAGTTGGCATTGGGGCCTTGTTGTTTGTTCCTGTGTTCAAAGCTTTAACCGGCTTGCCTCCTTACTTGGGTATGTTGTTTGGACTTGGAGTCCTTTGGATACTGACTGATGCTATTCATTATGGTGAATCCGAAAGACAACGGTTGAAAGTTCCACAGGCTTTATCACGCATCGACACTCAAGGAGCACTTTTCTTCCTTGGAATCCTTCTGTCTGTTAGCAGGTATGCAGAATCCACCCTTTCTTATCTCTGAACCTTATTTTTTCTAGAATATTTGAATCCTTTGTTATTTATGACGTCGTTTTTCTAAAGCTTGGAGGCAGCAGGGCTTCTTCGAGAAATTGCGAACTATCTAGATGCCCACATTCCTAATGTTGAACTGATTGCAAGCGCAATAGGAGTAGTATCGGCAATTATTGACAATGTTCCACTAGTTGCAGCAACAATGGGTATGTATGATCTTTCCTCCTTCCCCAGAGATTCAGAGTTTTGGCAATTGGTTGCTTACTGCGCTGGTACTGGAGGGTCCATGCTAGTTATTGGGTCTGCTGCCGGTGTTGCCTTTATGGGAATGGAAAAAGTTGACTTCTTTTGGTATTTGAAAAAGGTACGTTGTGTTCTCTGATATAACGCTGTATCAATAACACCATTATCGTCAGCTTTTGCGATAGAACAATGTACTTTTTTTTACAGGCCAGTGGCTTTGCTTTTGCTGGATATGCTGCTGGGATTGCTGCATATATAGCAGTTCATAACCTCAACTTATCTCTCCCTGCAACCGTAGCTCAGATTCCTTTCCTTTCTGGTTCGTAAAACATATATCTGCAGCATTGCATTTGTTGGTGTCGATCCAACCGACACATTTCACATAAAATTGAGGGGGGTCAGCATCAAATAGACCCATTGAAGAATGTGGAAATATCTGGGGAATCTGCTCCATACAGAAGATAACCTTTTAGCAAACACAAGTGATTTCAAGGTTCAAAAGATATTGTAATAGTGCACTTAGACAGTTATTGGAGTATAGTTATCACTCCAGTAATTCAATAAAAGTAGTTCCTCAACTAGAATTGAGGGAATAATTGCTCTGTAAGTCCAAATGTATAAACTAGAACTCCTTTTTTACAGGAATGCCATCTTAGTGTCACAAAAATAGACATGCAGAGCATGTAAATTGTATGCTGAACTCAGCACAAATTGTGTATACCTAGTGAACAACTGTTTCCTTTGAAGTTCAAAACAAGGGGGAGTAGTTTCAATTTGTGAGCCAGTCAAATGCACAACAGGAGCAAAATAATCATGGCCAAATATACAGCTGCATGATCAGCTGCTTCCTACTTTCATTATATAATGAATCAAAATTGAAAAAGAACTAACAAACAATCATAGCAATTCAATAAAGTACATTCCGACTACAAAATGGATCGATGAGGAACTCAAAACATTGATGTCACTTGCTCCATACTGCTAATAACCTAAAACCGGAGTGACATGAACTCAGAACACTATTTAAGAGTACAAACTCTAACTTGCCTCCAAAATTATTCCTTCTCTCCTACAACACAAACTTATCAAAATTAGGCAACCAGTCAAAGGCCACATCGTCATTCTCACATCACCATATCACTATAACTTCAAGAAAACAAACTCCTCGACAGCAGAGATTTCTCCAATCTTTTTCAAAGACTCCTTGCTAGGTTGCTCATCAACTCCAATCGCCATTACAGCTTGCTTTCGAGGAGCTATCCTTCCCACACTCATGAAGCTCACATTCACATTCTCTTCTCCCAAAACGCTTCCAACCTTTCCGATCATTCCAGGCTGGTCAACTTGTCTGCACAGTATGATACTGCCTTCCAAGCTGACATCCACTTCAAAAGACCCAACCTTTGTCAAATGCGGGATTCCATCCTTAACCTTGCCCTCCACTTTAATTTCCCCGGATTCTGAAATAGCACTGGCGAATTTCGATTCAACATTGGCGATCTGAACCTGGATAAATTCGAGTGGACTTTCTGGCGAACCGTCCAGGATGGTTCTTTCTTCACTTATTCTAATTCCTCTCTGTTTGGCAGTAAAATCTGCATTGACCAAGTTAACAAATACACTGGAGATGGGTTCGATTAAACCTTTGGTGATCATGGCACGAAGTAGCCTTGTGTCCAGATCATCAGGCGCCCTAGCAGAAGCATAAGTCACTTTTACAGATTTTACACCACTTCCACCTGCAACTAGTTGCACGGCCAGTCTACCCAGTTTTTCAGCAAGAACAACATAGGGCTTCAATTCCGTGAGAACCTGGAGCAAGGTACTATGTATCAGAATCTCATATTTTAAATGAAAAAATTAACATTTTGCTAGGTAAACTGAATCTAGTGACCTCCTACAATAAGACTCATCAGAAGGCTACTATTAGAGAAGGTTGTACGGAGATAAACTGACAAAACAGAGAGCACAGAACTGTTTAACGGCAATCTCTACCAATCCAATTTTCACTTAACTGAATGCAAGGCAGACAATAATCAAACAATGGAAAACTTTCTGAGCAGATGCACAGGGATCATTACTCTAAATAACAAGGTTATTGTTTAATAAAATCAAAAAGAAAAAGAAAAAAATTGTTTTTTGGCGCTCAGAAAACTTAAAACACCGGTGGTGTCAGGATTAAGATAATTTTTTTTTTTCAGAATGAGATTTTTAATAATAATAATAATTTAGCAGGAAACAAATTTAATGTTCATAAAGGCACACTTTCAACAGAAGAATTGGACTACTTTTGTGCACCGGTAGAGAGCCCTACAACGGGATTGACAAAGACAAAACTACTTCATGGTAAAGGACAGCCCGAGGCTCCTTGACAGGATGCAGAAACGGAAGAATTGGACTGTTGAATACACCCTAAAACTGCAAAGAAGTTTTAGATAATTACTCTGGAACGCTCAGAGAGAAGAGTTGAAAACTAACCAAATTTTCTTGCTTCACCCTACAGTTCTTTTTTACTCAAATACCAAGTCAGATAAAGCAAAGCAACACAGAGTCTTAAGAAACTTAGAAACGAGGAGATACAAGCAAGTTTTCACAAATACAAAATTTTCTAGATGAAATAAATACAAGTTTCTAGTAATACCTCGGCTGGAACCATGGGTGCATTGACTGCAGTAGCAGCAAGTTCCCCCCTCAAGGCTCCAACAACAGCTTCAGCTATTTCAATAGCCACTCCTTCCTGTACGTTAAGCATAAATATTAACAACATGAGAATATCCAAACCAGGGTTAGCCAGTATCAATCATTAACAAACCTGAGCTTCCATGGTACTGGCCCCAAGATGAGGAGTAACAGTAACATTCTCATGCTGTATCAACTTGCTGTCCTTTGGGGGTGGCTCTACTGTGAAAACATCCAGTGCAGCCTGCATTAATGGCATCAACGTCACTACAGAACTAATAGAAACTTTTAACTATCAAAACTAAAAGTTACAAACCTGCGCAACAATGCCAGAATCCAGAGCTCTGACTAATGCATCTTCATCAATCACTCCACCACGAGCAACATTGACGATTCTAACTCCTTTTTTCATCTTTGCAAAGTTTTCATCGTTCAAAATTTTCGACGTAGAAGGGGTAAGAGGCATGTGAAGTGAGATAAAATCGGCCGTTGCAATGGCTTCATCAAAGCTCACCAGCTCCACCCCTATAGCACGGGCACGGTCTGCTGGGGCATATGGATCGTGCGCAATAACATGCATACCAAGCCCCTTGGCACGCCTAGCAACTTCTGTACCAACCTTTCCAAAACCCATGACCGCAAGTGTTTTACCAACAAGCGAAACACCTACATATTTGTTCCGCAGCCACTTTCCTGCAATACAAGATTGTTGCACATTCATGCCAGGAGATTTCAATATTTTTGCGAAAACATCTGTAATGTTAGATGCCATAACAAACAATCGTTTCATTGTAAATCATCATAATCTTGATCAGTACCTGGCAAACCAGAGATTTTCCACTAAAATACTATTTCGATTGATCAAAACAAGAGTTCAGCTCCAAGGAACTCTCTATATCTGGAGAAAAGGATTTATAAACGGCATAACAAGAATCATGACAAGCATGCCGGTCGACATTGAAACAACCAACAAAATGGTGCCATAACAAAAATGTGTCAGTTGATATAAGCGTCTGCATAGCTCAATCCACTGTTGTATTTGTAAAGCTTAATACATCAGAGAACCCCCCCCCCCCATCCCACACACACACACACACTCACAAAAAGAGCACCACCAAACCCCATGAAAAACAAGGGGGAACATTTTTGCCTGATGTTATTCCTTTTATGTCACCTCCAGGCTCCAACTTCTAGAAAATGAATTCAAATTGCTTAGACCAAGTGCAATGATAACAGAATTCATGAAACAATCAACAACAGGTATTAGAACGAGAAGTAGCAGAATTTAGCACAACTCATGTTACAGTCAATACTGAGAAATCTTAAAGAACCACACCAATCAGATCTAACTAGAATTCACGATTCATAATTCAAATCAGCGCTTAGATTAATAAATGTTGCATCATGCTTAATCTTTAGAAGCAAAATGAGTTACAGATGTTTTAAGAAGATCAAAATCAAGAGCATATATACATCACTCCAAAGCAACAAAACTGTTCGACAAAATGCCGAACAGAAATTTTACCACCTTACAAATGACAATTCAATGAATGCATATACACGCAATGAATTATTCAATGCATAAAAGCCACTAACCAGATTTGATCGAGGCATCAGCCTGGGCTATATTTCTTGCCATAGCAGTAAGAAGTGCGATTCCGTGCTCAGCCGCCGCAACAGTATTCGCCGTAGGCGCGTTGACAACCAAACAACCATGCTCCGTCGCCGCCGCCAGATCTACGTTATCAATCCCCACACCAGCGCGTCCAACTACCTTAAGCCGTCCACCGGACGACTCGAACACCTCGCGGCTCACCTTCGTTCCGCTCCGTACGATCAGAGCGTCGCAGAGCGAGATCTTAGTGCAAAGTTCCTCGGGACTGAGGTTGTAGGAGCAATCGACGTTGGCGAAGTCTTTCAACAGGGTGAGTCCCGCCTCGCCGAGCTTTTCGGCCACCAGGACGGTCGGTTTGGCGTCCATGGTGGCGTACACAAGGAAGACGCGGGATGTGCGGCTGCTGCGTCGAGGGAGGGCGACGGCGGCGAAGGTGGAGGAGCGCGGGAGCTTCCATGAAAGAGAAGGCTTGTTGGTGAGCGAGAGGAGGCTCGGAGCCGACGCTGAAGCTGAAGCTGCCATGGTTATTATGAGTGTGATTTTTTTTCTCCTACCCCGTTTCTCTCTCACTCGGAGTTTGTGTGAGAGATGGTTGCTAAAATAAGTCGCAATGGAAAGGGGCGAGAAACGTTTCGTATTTATATTGGGATCAATTTGTGTTTCTGTGAGAAGAGAGTTTCAGATTACACGCGCCTATGAATTTGAGCGGTAAACCTGGTCAGGTTAGTAACTAATGATTTTCCGTTTCCAGTTTGATTTTTACTGGAAAATTGGGTCTTTTTGAGCATGAATTATTTTTTAAAAAATTATATAAATATAATTTAATATTTTATAAATAATATAATTTATTTGCAAAATATAAAATAAAATTAATAAAACCTAATTTAAATGTTCATCAAATTAACAATGAAAAATCGCTCAACAAACTTACCAAATAATTGTTTTGTCAATTTTTTTTTTTTTAGAAATATAGTATAGAATCTCAATTAATATAGCATCAATTACTTATATTTTTTATTATTCAAATAAATACTGCATCATAAATATATCTACAATATTGATTTAAAATAAAATGACTAGTCAAGAATATTAAGTTTGATTATATCTCAAAAGAAGCCATAAAAAGGAAATAAATTACTTGTAGAAAGTTCTCTTCTTTCCATGGGGAAAATGGCAAATTGATTTTATCCGCAGGAAGTCATAGCAATTTAATTAGATTTTATTTTGTTGAAATAGAAAAACTCTTATCATTTCTTACTCTTTAGCAAAAAATATTACTTTCAAAAAGACTTTTTATATATTTTTCAAAATGTGTGTTTTTGCTCATTAATTTCTGGTCCTTAAACAAAACATACTCCTAATTAGGGGTGAAAATCGGAACAGAATTTCCGATTTTCGTCGATTTCGATCCGAAAATGTTCGATTTTGGAACGATTATTTTCTTTACGAATTACTGATTTTCGATTTTTCTGATATTTTTCGGATCAGAATCAGAATTATATTTAAAATTATCGGAAATTTCTATTTTCGATAAAAAAGATTCCAATTTATTTTCGAAAATACTTCGATTTATTAGTTTTTTCTTAAAGAATTTATTTTGAAAGATCATCTTGATTCGAAAGTATTTAATTTATTAAAGAATGTAAAGGTGAATCATTGTAAATGAGTAGCATGGACTGCGTAGTAGCATGCAATAGTGAACAAAGATCACTTATTTAAAGAAAAAATATTTCGAAATTTTTCGAAAGTTCCAAAATTTTGGAATTATGAACTTTCCAAAAATTTCAAATTTTGGAAATTCCGATAGTTTTGAAATTTTCGAAAAATCGAAATCAATTTTTTAATTCCGAAAATTTCGGAACGAAAATCGAAAACATGTTTGATTTTCAGAAATTTTTTGAAAATGTTATTATCGATTCGTTTTATCCGATTTTCACCCCTACTCCTAATATTTTGTGCATGTGTAAAAGAATTTGTAGTTTGAGAAGATAATTGCAATTCGTAAAATGAGAAATTAAAAATACTTTTAACTCTCACAACGCATTTGTTTTAAGAGAAAAAGAGATATCTTTAAATAAAAGTGTATAATTATGTATTGGAACATTATTAGGTAAAAATCAATAATTGTTTTTTTAATTTATAAAATTAGTAAGTAATTTTTTATTAAAAAACTGTCAAAGCTGAACCCAGTTGATTAAAAAGTATATATGTGGTAAGAAGGAGTAATATTTTAGTCGTTAACAAAGTATATACAACTTTTGTCTCAAAATGAATATAATAATTTATTCTTGATCGGGATATTAATTTATTCCACTTGTATTGGAACGAAGTGTGTAATTGTGTTAGTTTAATTGACAATAATTTTATTAATATATATATATATTTTTTTGCTTTTGGTTAGAGATGGAATTTTAATAAATAGCAGACCAATAACACATTTTAGTCTACACACACCAGAACAATAATTCTAATTTACCATGCTGATTATCATGAAATACTGCAAATTAGCAAAATGTAGGTTGGAACAAAAGTAGTAGTATTACTTTCCTTTTATTTGAAAAGTTACGTTTGAATTTTGCAGTTTAATTAATATTTTTTATATTTAAGTTTGGGCATAAATTACTTATTTTTTAAAAAAAACTTTTAAATATGAAATTTGTAGTATTATATAAAATTATACTTTTATATATTAAAGTAATTAAAAATTTATAAAATTCGATGTAAATGTTATTTTGAATTTAACCATAACAAAGAAAACTGCAGCTCCTGAAATAGGAGAGGGAGAGAGAGAGAGTGTTAAAAAAGAGGGGAAAAGGGAATTACAGTTGGTATATGAGTTGGTATATGGAACACCTAGGTGCTTATAGCAATAAATTGTTTGTTCATTTTTTAAAAACTAAATGTTCATTTTAATCGTTGTTATTGAAAATCAATAATAACAGTAAGAACTAAAATAAATATTTAATTATAAAAATTAAATAAATAACATAATAAAATGAATATTGTATCTAAGGTGCTTCTTGCTATGAACACTCACTTGGGTGCTTTATATAATTTCCTGGATATACCCGTATACTGTATCCCACAAAGGAAAAATATCATGCGAAGAGTAGATGGTGGGCTGGGCCATTGACGGCTAATTGTCTGTCTCACTTGGGTGATGGTAGGTAGGTTTGCTGGTTTGGTGTGGTGAGGGGGTGATATCCACGCTCTACAGTGCTACGTGGGCGTTGTGATGAGAAATCCTCAAAATTTCGGTATAAAAGTCGAGTTTTTTTTTAGGTAGATAGAATATTTTCACAAGAAAAATACACCGAATGCAGTAACAATTTATACCTTTACTCAAATGTACAAAATTTTAATATATGTAATATATTTTCTGTGAATATATGCAATTTACAGAGCATTTTTTTTATAAAAATATATTTTTAAATTATTTTATGAGCTTATAACATTATTAAATATGATATAATTTTATATTTTATTTAACTTTAACACATGCATGAAATAGTAAGATCTTTTATTTTATTTTAATGATAGTTATTACTTATTAGTACAGATTACGTTAAAAATATTTTGAACATATCTATACACTATATAATTTTATTTAAATGAGGTATTTCACTGGCACTAGTGAGTAGTGACCGATACTAGTGGAGAATTACAGTCCAAATGGTACAAGTATTATATTCCGGAGAATCTTTGATCGTTGGACCCATTTGTAGTTGGTGCCTTGGAAATAAAAATTTCCCTTTGCTTGCTCAACCAGCAATTTCTCTCGTGTTCAAATTCTGTACCAACTTCTAACAACGACAAAGAGAACTTGAACCGCAGTTTTAGGGCTGGTTGTTTTGACCAGCTGCGACTTAACTTGCGGTATTTTTTGGGGGGATAATTTTACAAATAATTTTTGAATTTTTGACGATTTAATCGATAGTTCACAATTTTTAAAAATAAATAATTTTATTTAGAAATTCATAATATATAAATATAAATAGTCATTGTTATTAATTAAATATCAATTCAACTATTAAGTTTATGTAAATCTCATGTGATCAAAATTAAAAAGGTAATATTAGAAAGACATCAAAATAGTTATAATCAACTTACTAAAAAAAAATTAAAAAATATATATATACAACCTCACATGATCATAAATTATGTGGAAACGAAGTTCTTCACCGAGTACAGAAAGGCAAGCAGATATCAAGTTCAGAAAATCATTGGTAAAGGTAGTTATTGATAGAATAATAATTGAGAGCATAATTTATTAATCAAAGTGTGGTAATATATAGGTTACAATAGAAGCCCTAAGGGCAATATAGTCAAATCTCAAGCTAAATAGATTACTCTCCTATACGCCCCCGCAAGATAGGTGTTCTAGAGACAACACCAATCTTGCTGCGAAGAGGAACAAATTGGGAGCGCGAAAGTGGCTTCGTTAGAGCATCCGCCAACTGATCTGAAGAGGACACATGTGTAACCCGAAGAAGACGATTTTGAACCTGCTCTCTAACAAAATGGAAATCAAGAGC